>APFE031326839.1:0-16019 GCA_000404065.3 Pinus taeda
GATTCATTTACCAAATCTCCAAAAGTGAGTGGGTTTCTCCTTTGGTGTTGGTTTCTCTCGTGCTTCTTAAAAATTTACATTGATGACTAGTAATCAAGTGACTTTCTAGCATGTTCGACGTCAAGACATCTATTCACATGTTAGGATTTGTACTTTGATTAGGTCGTGTTGGAGCGCAAGATCGTAGACTTTGATCACAAAAGACCAAGTTATAAAGTGATGTGACATAATTATGTTGATATACATGTCTCTTTTAGATCGATGGCTACAACTATACCATGAGTTCTCATATGTGATCCTTCTCATTGTTGGATGGCTATAATCATACCTTGGTTTCGATATGATCCTCTTTATAGGATGGTTGCACCCATACGTGGATCCATTTACATGATCATTCCCTGGGGGGCAACGTCAATACCATGATTCATGTATCATCTCACTCAGTTTTTAGTTATATATATGTACCTGTATTTTCTTGCACATTTTCCACCAACACACTACAGTTCCCCACACTGATTTATAAAGCATTTCATCCCTCACTCTATTTCAGCCTTCACGCTTTATGGGGCATCTCTTACAAAACATTTTTTCCCTATCCCTATATACCTATTCCTTGATCTTGGAGTACCTTTACAATGAACCCAACATGCTTTCCCTTCATGAAAAAACTTCCATTGTGTCCCTTTTCATGAGAAAAACAATTTCCCGTTGTACCATTTCCCCAAAGTCTTTTGTTTTTCCTAGTTTGCAAGACTCGCTCTAATGACTCTTGTCCTCCTTGTTCCGATATATAGGGATTAACATTGTCTCTAGCACCGACCAGAGTGACTAATATTTTTTCAAATCACGTCGGTCCTCTTATGGAATGTGTTTTAAATAAAGAGCTAAAGCATCGAGCTCTAGAAGCTTCGTAATGAAAGTCCCTTAAATGGTTTAGTTGGATGGGGTCACGGATATGAGTTTCGGCTTCTTTCCCCTATAAGGATGGAACTACCTCAAGAGATAAGGCCTTAGCTGATTAGAAGACAATCCATCTCCCATCCATTCATGGTATATAAAATTCCCTTTTTCCGAAGCACATGCTGGTGTTAATATTGGTGTGTTAGTGCTAATTAAGTTTGGAATAAATGGCAAGCTATTCAGAGTTGTAGATCTCTAGTAATGTGAGGGAGAAGTGTGAATTTGGTTTAGTGTGAAGTGTAAAGGGAAGAGCCTTAAAACTATCATTGTTGAGGCCATCATGGAATCCTAGCAAAAGTGTGTGGGAACCTGGTTTTGTTGGAGGAGAATGAAAACATCAAGACAATGGTTGTAATATCTTCTTGGTTCAATATATATGCAACTATCTATGGATTTCTTACATGATGTGTCATCTTACATGTTCATTGTTTAATGTTTCTTGACTTATTAAGTATGCTGAATTACAAATTGTATATTATCACCTTTTTCCTTTGTTGTTGTTTACTTGTTTCGGGTGTTTGAAGAAGGAAATGAGAAATAGCCGGAGCAAGCAAGAAATTAGATCACCAAACAGGATAATTGTACTAAGAGGTAGTCCCTCTTAATTGGTTCTAATGAAAGGAAATCTTCCATAGAATGTATCAGTTGTGGCTAGACCCATTATTGGGCTAAAGGAATTGTTTGTGTCCACACTCATAATTTTACTTCACCACACCCCCTTAGTCACAACTTATTCAAAGCCAGCCATAAGTCGAAGTTTAGTAGACTTCACCTCTATGAGAGCCTTTGTAAAAATGTCTGAAACCTCATCATCGGTTGCCCAATATTTCACTTCAAGAACATGGTCATGAATGCTATTTCTTATGAAGGGTATGTGTAGTTCAATGTATTTTCTACACTAATGTTGGACTTGACCTTTGCATAGATTAATGACACTTTTATTATCACAACAAAGTGTATCTGGATGCTACTCCTCAAAACCAAACTCTAAGAGGATCTCACAAAGCCACGTGGATTCCTTACTAGTTTCAATGGCACCACGATAATTTGCTTCTAAGAGAGAGAAATGGCACATTCTTTCTTACAAGCCCATCTAATATGTCTAGAACTAAGAGTGACCACATAACGTTGAGAACACTTCCAATGATCAAGGTCACCAGCGGAATGAGAATAAGTGAAACCAACCAATAGAGGAGATGCTTATGCACTGTAAGGAATGTAAGGAATCCCAAATTGAGCTATACCTCAAACATAAGGGGTATTGTTTTTGCTGCTTTCCAATGACTTTCATGTGGATTTTGCATAAACCCATAAGAAGGCCAACAACAAAGGAAATTTGAGGATATTAATGGGTAGATACAAAGCTTTTCCAACAAGTTGACAATATAAGGCAGCATCAAATTCAGGTGAAGTACAAGTGACTCAAAGTTTGACTCCAAACTAAAAGGGGGAAGGGATTGGCTTACAATCTTGCATGTTAAAGTGGAATAGAAAATCCCATGCATACTTGGTCTAGGATAGAAAAATACCTTACTTGGATTGTAAGACATGAAGACCAAAAGAATAATACAAGCATCCTAAGTGTGTCATTTCAAACCACTTTTTAAGGCTAGCCTTGAGATGGTTTATAAGGTTGGGATTGCTACCAACAAGCATAACATCATCAACATTCCTCCTCCAATTTCCCATTTCCCTCTTCATAGAACCCTAGCATTCTCCAATCTCCACAACCTTTACTTTCCCTTTCCCTAATCAAATTATGCATGCAGTGGGGGATGATCAGATTATGCACCATAAGAATTAACTAAGGATTAGCTATGATAGCTGCAGCCACCCAAAAAAATATTGATCCAACTAAAGAAATGTCATTCCAATCGGATGAGACCCAAATTCAAGGTGCTAGCTCTTTGATGTGTCAAAGGAATAGAGTTGTACTACCTCACTCCATTTTGCACTACATTTTCTCTAGCCTGCAGATATGTGACCTATTGATTGCTCAACTTAAGTCCCTAAGTCCCTAGCTTGGAACCACAAAATTTAGTCCTCCTAACCCTTTCATCATATATTTGATGAAAAAAGAGACGAGTCCTACATTTCTCTCACCAACTAAGCTATAAACAACACAGATCTGTTGGTACATTATGTTGTTTATACCTCCCCTCCTGAGAGCAATCCACACTCATCGTTTTTTCCATCAAATATATGATGAAAGACTTCTGATGACGAAATAGGGTGGTGATAAGCTAGAGAAGTTAGTTGAGCTCTCAATAGGTCACAGATGTATAGGCAAGAGAGAATGTCTTGCAGAATCAAGTCAGGCAGGTAGTCCCACTAGCATGACTCACCAAAGCAATGATTCCTGATAGATCTATGAATTTGCCTTGCAAGTGATTGACGTGACATTATCTGTGATTTTGATTTTAATGCATATAGGAAAATAGAGGCTCATCACAGAAGAATAACATTATATATATGTTGTGGATAAATGCGTAGTTTGCTTTGTTTTGTTCCACAATATGATGTAGGCAGTGATTTATTCGTTAATATTATTCAAACTCGGAGATACAATTCTTCCGTTCTATTTTATGTGGTTATATCAAAATACATACAGTGATGATCTTTGTGAAATGTGTACTTAGTGTTCCAATTTATTATTTGACGAACTGAATGCCGTTAAATAAATTATATGCAAAGAATTGGATCAGATTCGCCCTGCGGAGAATGAAAACCGTTGAAGAGAAAATGCATCGAACATTCAACATTAAAAAGCGATTCATGGAATACTAGTTACATATTCTTGCACCAAATTTTATTAATGTTTTTATGCTTTTCATAGTACTCATACTTTTTGTTAACGAAATTTATTATCTTTATGCATTTTAAATTTAAAACACAGTTTGTTCAATCAAAAATGCTGGCTGAAATTGATTTTTAATATATATGTTAAATTTTTTGAGAATGAAAATTATCCAAGTGTGATTCTGTGAGAATGAAAATTTCTTCTGTATCACTATGTCATTTTCTCTTCAGATTTGGAAAGTGAATAAAGGAAATAACATCCCCGGGGTGCAGGCTATACCGCACAACGCTTACAGCGATTCGAACATGGATCGTGGAGCTATACCGCACAACGCTTTCAGCTTTTCTGATGGAGATATGCCGAACAGTGCATTCACCTGTTCAGGTGGAGATTTGTCGCAGGGTGCTTTCAACTTTTCTTGTGAAGATAAGCAGGACAGCGATAACGATGGGGGGTCATCTGATCTTGAACCGAGCAAAATTGAAGTAGGAAACCCCGTGGCAGCTGATGGTAATGGGAGCTCTATTATTCCACAAGCCCAATAGACAGAGACCCCTATTAGTGTTGGAGATGATAATGCAAACATTACGGGAGGAGGATCAAGGAAATACGTAGGTGTGACGTCCTACCGGAATGTGGATTTCTAGGGTTTGTAATATAAGGTTTTCTTTCCGTCAGAATGCTTTCTATTACAAACCCTAGAAATCCACCTTCCCGGTAGGACGCGCACACCTAAGTATTTCCTTAATCCTATTCCCGTAATGTTTGCATTATGATAACCAGCACTAATAGGGAGCTATATCTGTTGGGCTTGTGGAATAATGGAGGTCCCTTCCCCATCAGTAGCCACAGGGTTAGCTACTTCTTCAATTTGGGTTCAAGATTCAATGGAGGTCCCTTCCCCATCAGTAGCCCATCGTTATCATTGTCCTTATCACCACCAGAAAGCTGAAAGCGTTGTGCGGCATAAATACACTTTCGGCATATCTCCACCAGAAAGCTGAAAGCGTTGTGCGGCATAGCTCCACGATCAATGTGGAATCGTACGATGTCCTCTTTTCCGAAGAAGCGGACTGCCGAAAGAAAGAGCAATTATTTTATATATATATAAACATATACACCCACGTAACATTACATTTTTACTTGGTGTGTTTTTTTGTAACGTAACAGGAGCTTACACGCCCTATTTCTACATGGTTAGAAGTAAAATGAGGTACGATCAAACAGACACTAGCTCACTACTTCCTTAGAAAGCTAGGATTAGAAGTAAAATGACGTACGAGCAAACAGACACCATTTCACTTCTTCCTTACAAATTTACAGGCCCGAGAGGGGACACAATTTTCTACACGCTGCCATCCCTTGCGGAAATGAGAGATTGGAAGAGGAAAGTGTACACAACTGTGCCTCATGCGGGGGGTGCAAGTTCCTTAGGATGAAATGCCGTAGTTTCTTTTAATATGCTTTTCATTTGCCTTTCTAACTGAACATGAGCCATCAGTTCAGAAGTTGTACACAAAAAAAATTGTTTGGCTCTTATCATAGTTAGCAGACTTAATTTAAAAAAAAAACTTTAAAATTCAAAGAATATATATACTTTATAATATTATTTTTTTTAAATGTTATACAAATCCATCTCATTTTGGGTAATATCATTCAAAGACATTGAGAGAAAATAATTGATACTATGAAATCTTATGCATGTTTTCCACATAGATTTCAGCATATATAAATTTTGGGTAGTACAGTTAACATAATGTAAAAGGCCAACATGAACATCAAGGAAACCTCAAAATGCACAAGGGATTAAAAAAGAAGAAGGAACTAACCTAATATTTCATTATAGTGTTGAAAATTGCTTATTAATTTGTGAATGCAACCTAATCACTCAATTTTCAATTTCTTTAAACTAATTTAGCCTAAGTTGGTAACTATAGTTCTAGTGTCTAGCATCTAGATATAATGATCTTTCCCCAAAAGGAGAAATACATGTTGGAAATTCAATTAAAATTAAAAGTCTATAACCTCTAAAAGTAAGATTGTGGCTCATATACAATCAAAGTATAAACTACTATCCATCCATCACATATCATTACTTAAAAATGAAAAACTTGTTTTGACTATGAACCACACTGGTTGGTTCAAAACCAGTCCACAAAGGTTTTTCTATATGTGATTTAGGAAGGAAATTCTTCTTATAACAATGAAAAACAAGTCAAACCTTCATCCTCACACATAACATAATGGCCAGAACATAATGGCTCCCTCACCCACCCTACCATCATATCTAATATAGTACTAAAGAATGCCAAGAGCTGCATCCAAACATTTCTTAGACATTCTATGACAACAACATTTCACATAAGCCTCTATTACCAATCACTCACAAATGGTAGCAAAATCATGAGAGACTAGGTCCATATCTACCAACGGGTTAGACGGCTCAAATCTCACCCATTTGATCCCTCTCAACACAGCCTATTTGGACTTATGTATCTAGCGTGGTTTAATTTACACCTTAAATAGGCTATATTCTACTTGAATACCACCGGCCAATACCAGGGGTTCTCATTAACGTGCAACTCAGAATCCACTAGTAACTTGACCAAGTCAAGTTTAAGTTAATAATAATAGTAATAATAACAACCCATAATTTTTAGTTTTATTATATTAATTTAAAGTTATATTTATTTTAACATATTATTTTTAGTTCTTGTTTTCTATTTTATTCGGACCTAGTCAAAACTTTTAGACATTACAACATCTCTTCCATACTAGGCTAGAGACCTCTTTTCCCAACAAATAAATGCCTCATAAACCACTATTAAAATACACAGAGTAATAGTGAAACTATGAGCTCATACAATGCCATACTTTAAAACCTAGGAGAAAGACAATTGACCCCTCCAAGGAATTTGGTATAACATAATTTGTAATAAAACTAAAAGTATATATATTAATTAAACCAAGTTATATATATTTAAATAATAATAATAACACCTAATTGACTTTAAGGAACTCATATATAATATGATAATAAGTAACTAATCCGAATAATAATTAATAATAATAATATGTTGTGAAGAGAGCATTCTAAAACCCTCTATGAATGGTCAATGTGTAGTTATTTCAAGTTAGAACAAAAAAATATAAACAATCCAGTTTTTTGTCTAATGTGGGCTATAGTGATAAAGCTGCCTTCAAAAAAAAAATTGCAACATTAAAATTCCAAATTGGGTAAAATTTTAAACATATTTACTTTGTTACGCTCATATAAATATAGTTATCCATGTATGATTATATAGTCATTTATCCTATTGGGATGTTGTAGATTAATTTTTATTTTAAGTTGTTTAGCTCTTAAAAATAAAAATAGAAAGATAGAAAAAGAAACTAGAAAAATTTAAAAAGAAAGAAAATGAAAAGAAAATGAAAAGATGAATAAAAGAAAAGGTATTTAAAGAAAAATAAATGAAATAAAAACAGTCAAAGGCCCCTCACAGAGAAAATGCTCCCCTAAATTATTTTGTTTAAATCTTTAGACGTGGGTCTGAAAAATGATTTGTTTGAAACCAACTGCAACTAAGTGGTGATGCCACACAAATTTCGGGGACCTCTGGTCCCTTATCACTTACCATCCAACCCACCCCCCCCACCCCACATGAAAACCATCCCTCTTCCACTTTCCCCCACTCGCACTTATTCCCGCTACACTCATACAAGGCCACCACATCATGCCATTCCATCACACACGTCCATGCCACACCACCACATCCTCCACATCACCTCACCCCCTTAAGTTACATGACCCTTTGGGAAAATCTCACGCCGATGTTGGTCATTATATCCTCCCAATGATTAAACCATTAATTGTAATGCTCCCAAAACAATAATTTTGCACTTGATTTTCTTTCCCTTCTTACTTTAAAACCCCCATTGTCAAGCATTTCCCCCTTTTCCATTTCATTGTATGAGTGCACGTTCATGCCCACAGATTATTTAATGCACTAGTGCCCTCTCTAATTGCCATCCTCTTCGAGTATCTATCAAGTCAAAATTGAGTAATTTCCCTTAGGCCTCTCTCAAATCTGAAGTATCGTCACACAAGGGAAAAGTGAAAATCATGGCTCAGATTCCTCTCTTACCCTATGTTCCCAATTTAAATGTGATGCCTTTAGTTGACATGCACTATAAGATAGCAGTGTGAAATTGATTTATATGAGCTACATAATTGGTCCAAACTTAAATAGGAAGGCAAAAAATTATAGATATAACCATCAATACAGAGATGCAGCAAAAATAACACTTCATTTCACTAATATCAAATACTTAAGTATTTTTACAAACAAAATGGAGATTAGACTAGCTCACACAATGGTAGCTTATGTCCTAGAAAATATGTGGAAGAGAAGTTCCTATAAATTGTGTTACAATGAGGCTCAAGGGCCTATTTATTATTGAGAAACAATGGAAAACCATAAACATCCAAAAATGTAACCCTAGGAGATGAAGCGCCAAACTATGGGCCCCATTTGGTTAAAAGGGTACATAAAATTCCCTCGGTCATAAATTCACATATGATTATCATTTGATGCACACAATACCTCGTTAGATATATCTATCCCAAGACTATAACTTTCAAATGGCTAAGAATGATTTGCTGTCAAATTTGGCTACCATTTTCCTCAGGAAAACGTCATTGAGGGTCGCAAAACGCCTATCGAAATTCATAACCTAAAAAATTCCCAAAAATAGTAAATTGTACTAGAAATAAGGAAAATGAAAAGATAAAAGAAACAATGGTGGGGGCTCAATTCAAATAGGTAGGTGGCCACCAATATGCATCTAGATCATTCCTCCTACCTCACGAAGAAATGGTCCCCATTGCATTGAGTTCCTTCATGAGATGAGGAAAATTCTCCCAAGCTTAGTCCCTCGTGACCCAATTTCCCTCGTGAAGGAGTTGGCATGTTTTGCCGCATCAATATAACTGGATACATTGTTATTTAGTGTTTTTGATGTGCATGTCCATGATGTGATGAGTTTTGGCTTGTTCTATGCAGTATGGATTTAACTCTATAGATGTGAGTTGTTCTGAAATGTCTAATGTGTCTAGCAATGGTCGGAAGTATGGTCAAATGTGGTGCACATTTAACACTAAGTGGAGTCCACGAAATGGGGGAATGTTGAGCTCAAATGAATTGTCTCCCACAACCTTGGTAATGTTTTAAGGACCATATGGGAGGGGTTTTAGTTTCTCATAGGCTCTCGAAAGGCATTCCTTTTGCAAATGCAACCAAACTTTGTAACCCACCTCAAGCTTGTGTGGAATCCGATGTTGATCGTGTCGCCGCTTGTACTTAGCATTTGATTTATCTACAATGTCTTGGACCTACTTGTGGATGTGTTGGATGTGCTGAACGAAGTTTTCTTCCTTGTCGGCTTGAGACTCGACATGAGCTGAATTTGCCTTAGTAGCTGCAAATGGTATGCCCACATCAATGGGAAATAGTGGTTGGAATCCCAAGCCGACTTGAATAGTTATGTCATGAGGCAAGCTGTGGAGAGCTTGGGAATATCTTTGTTGGACATAAGGGAGGTTCTCATCGCATATGCATGGATTCTTTGAGCTCTATATGCACATAATGTGTACAATAATCTTGTTGATGACCTTTGTTTGGCCATGAGTTTGGGGATGGAAAGCTGTCGATTTGGTGAGCCTGGTGTTGAATATCAACCATAGACTGGACCAAAATGTATTGAGGAACCTTCTATCCCAATTTTAGATGATAGAATATGGGATCCCAAGGTGTACCCACACACATTCAAAGAAGATTTTAGTAGTGGCCTCTATTGTGATATTCTTCTTGGAAGCCACATTAATGCCCATCTTCTAGAATCTATGAGTGAGCATAAAACTAGAATCGTTGCCATGCTTAGTAGAAGGAATGGCCCACATGTAATCCATGGATATGAATTCCCAAGGTCGACTAGGGGTAGGCAGAGAATAATAGAGGCATTGCTTCTTTATGGTCGATTTGGCAATGTCGCGGCCAATGGAGGATCTGATGTACTTCCCAACATCCCATCAAAGATTAGACTAATAGAAATAGTTCTCTAGTACTTCTACCATTTTCTCGACCCCAAAATGCCCAATGAATCGATTGTAGTGCACTTACCAAATAATCTTAGCACATCGGCTTTAAGGAACACAAAGGTCTTCGAGGTGGCATAACAGTGCATCCTTGAGGTGAAAATTGGGAACTTGGTGACCCTCCAAGAGTGGTTCACATGTGAGGTTGAATCGTGGGTTCCTTTTGTAGAGGAGTGTCCAATTAGAAATCTAACGCCATGATCGGTGGTTAGGTAAGGTAGTCTTAATATTTAGTGGTGCTTCTTTTATTGTACTTGATATTCAAATGTAACTATTGTAAGTATGTGGACCACTTCGAATAGCGATCATTTTGTAACTTCATTGTCATATAGATGAACTTTAGGGGTTGGTGGTCTATGTGGATGACTATTTCCTTCCCCAAAATGTAATGCTTCGATTGTCAACATGCTTGTACAATAGAATACATCTCTTTGTCATAAGCGGGATACTTTCGGACTATGTCTAAAGGTGTATCATTGTCATATGCTACTCGATGCCCCCATTGATTAAGGACTCCCCCAATAGAATATTTTCATGCATCTATCTTGTTCTAAAATGGTTGTTCCAAGTGTGGTAATGTGAGCACTCTTGCAAAGCCTAAGCGATGTTTGAAATTTGTTAATGCTTTCTATTGAGATTCAGAGTAAAATAATTTTTTTTTTCTCCTCCCTTGATGACTTGAATCAAGGGCTAAGTGATATGAGAAAACCCCAACATGACCGTGTGGTAGAAATTGGCAAGACCTAGAAAGCCACAAAGCTCTCTTGGAGTGGTTGGGGGTGGCCAATCATGAATGACATGGATCGTGTCTAAATCCACATGCACCCTCTATTCATCAATAATGTATCCCAAATATTGAACCTCAGCCATGCCAAAAGTGAATTTCTCCAAATTGGCACATAGCTTATGTTGCCATGGTCTTTAGAGAACCTCTTGGATGCAGTGGAGGTGCTCTTCCCAACTCTGGATAAATATCAGGATGTCATCCATGTATATCACTACAAATGGGTTGGTGAATGGCCAAAATATGTCATCCATCAACCTCATGAAGGTTGCAGGAGAATTTGCCAACTGAAAAGGCATAACAAGCCATATGAAAAGGCCCTCCTTCGCTTTGAAGGTAGTATTCCCCACATCAAAGTGCTCGATTGGTACCTTGTGATATCCGGAATTCCAGTCCATCTTGTTGAAATATTTTCAACCATGAGTTGCTGCAAAACATCATCAATCTGTGGGATCAGGTACCTATTGAGGAAAATGATCTTATTCACGCCTCATAGTCAATACAAAGTCTCCTAGTGCCATCATTCTTCTCTACCAACGCAACCTCGCTACCACAGGGAAATGAACACAGCTAGATGTGAGCTTTATGCATCAAATCCTCAAGTTTCCTCTTGAATTCTTTGTCTTGCATAACAGAGCATTGATATATTGGTCCATTTGGTAATGATCCAACTCAGGTCAGATCAATGGACTACTTGACCTAAACATGCAGAGGCACTCCTCCGGGGGAGGTGAACATGTCCTCGTTCTCCCCCACAACCTCGATCATATATTGTTGTCGTGTGTAGGGGATATGCCTCAAGGTAATGACCACTTTCTTCTTCTCTCCCTCACGGTGTATCATGAGGAAAACAAATTTCCTCATTTTGGAAATGAGCTTACTGCATTGTTTTGTAGTAACCAAAGGGATGGAGGTAGCTTGTGCTACCTCTGATATCGTGTACATCTTATTTCCCAAGGTAATAATAAGAGCATGAGTCCTTGACTCATATACAACATCTCACATACATAAGTATGGTTGGCCTAATAATACATCAGAAACATCAAAGAGAGCAACATTAAATAATACCTCATCCGTGAAGGGTTTGATGTCAAATGGAAGGCGGAACTACCATCTAATGCGAAGATCATGTCATTGGAGTAGCCACCCCATATTGTACGGTTATGGGTGTGTTATGGTCGGTAAGCCTAGGCACTTCACGCCCTCTTCTAAAATGAGGTACTTTTAGCTCTCTCTGTCGATAATGAACTCTAGCTAGGAACCCCTTACACACATTTGGGAGTGGAAGAGGTTCTCCTCCTCTACATCTTGAGGGTCCTACTTCTAGACCTTCATAGTGGCAATGGTGGCATTGGGCTCTGCATTGATAATCTCCTACCCTTTGTCATTACCCTTGTGAGGTTCTGACTCAAAGTTAGAACATGGATCTAATTCATAAGCCTTCATCTTGGCCACAAGTGACTGCTTGGACCGACACTCACTCGTATTGTGAGTGGAGCTCTTATGGGACACAAACCACATTCCCATGTACTCCTTCGGCTTTGCGGTGTTTTCCTTTCCTTGTAGATTTGGTGGGTTGTCCTTGATCACCCCGCCTTTGCTTTGTCCTTTGCTATGAAGTTTGGGGTCACCATTCCCTTGCTTCATATTCACATATCCAAAGTCTCGCTTCTTCTGTTTAAGATTATACTTGATCTTCATAGTAGTATGTCATGGCAAGTGAGGTGATTTCTAGGAACCCCATGTCATCGTTGATGTACTTAAGTACCAAATTTCTCTCAGAATTCTTGATACCCAAATTTGTGTGAAGGGTATGAAAAAAATTGGTAAACTCCAACCCATCTCGGTCCCTTCCATGTTCCAACATGGTCCACTTTATGTTTTATCCTCATAGCTCCCCATAGTGTATTACTACTCCTTGATGGCATTGTGGAATGAATTCCAAGTGGGTGCGACTAAAAATAGTGAGGACATAATTTCATTCTAGCACTCACAGTAGGTTTCCCATTAGTTCTTCACATGGGGGGTGAATTTGAGAAGAGAAAAAGTTATATTTTCTGAGTTGTAAAGGTAATGAAAAAAATATCCTTCTAGCATAGAGAATTTAGATTTCTAACCAATGGTGTTCATAATAATTTGATGGATAATGTGATGTGTCATGGAAAATAACTTTTATAAGAAGTAAGAGGCTTGGTATTCAATGAGAATAACATTAGTGATGAGGTAATGGATATGAATAAATCCTTCCTTTCATAATGAGAAGTGCGAAAGTAATACCAAGAAGACAAACCAAAAGCAAGGTGTTTCCCTCACAAATAGAAGCCATTACAATTGAAAAATCACCTGAGAGAAAAAAGCAACCTAAACCTGCGTTAGAAGTTCCATGGGAAAATAAGATAGGAGAAGGAATGTAAATAGAATAGTAATAAGAAGAGAATAAGGAGGCACATGGACCAACAAACAGAGAATAAAATAGATCACCATACATGAAGAACAAAAGAATAAGAAGATGGATTGGATGCTTAGAGGATGAGCAATGGTTTTAGTAGGAGGTATGATGGGACTCTAAATTAGACATAAATTAAGGCCCATATAACCTTTCTTAGATGCATTAAAGATATATTAAACATATCCTTCTACACTTAATAATGTTTCTTTGCTTCAATATGTTCTTAGGAAGGTTTAGAGATGATTGAATATTATGTGTCTAATATTATTTAGTTTTGAAGAATATTGTGAAGATTTGGAGGAGGAGATAACATAGGCACTTTATTGATAGTACAAAAGAATGAAGATTGGATAGTAAATCAACAAGATATTGTGAAATAAATGGAAAATTTCTCAAGCTCTAGTGATTGAGAAAATCTAGGAATGTGTTGTGTGTCATTTAATACAGATTCCTAATGTTGGGAAGGAGATCCACTATTTGATGGATTTTGGAGGTGAAAGATTCCTCATTTCAAGTATGATGCTTTCTCATCATATTTTATAAGAACCAATTCAATTTTTCTTCTAGAGGCATGTATTTCTTAGTCTTCTTGTGGAGAAAACATGTATTTTTGCAGCTCTATTTTCATTTATATCACAAATGTACTTGGATTGATCCAAATATTGAAGTTTGGTGCCATTTTTAGTTTCTAAAGTGTTTTCTCCTTCCTATGACTCTGAGTATCCATGGGCTTCGTCATTCTGGGAGCCTCAGAGCATTTTGTACAATTTTTCTTTCTTCTTCTCACTTCTTATGTGCATGCATCTCTTATTATTGTTTTTCCTATTTCTGTATTTAGTATTGATGCTTCTTTCGTTGTACGAGTGCATTAAATGATTGAGCTAAATTATTTTGTAGGTTATTTATAGAGTCACTAGAATTATGCATCCTTACAATATCTTTTAAAATTCATATTCGTCATTGATCTACTTGGATTGGTTTACTAGTTCACAAATCTAGAATCTATGGAAGTCCCTTGTAGCAAAAAGTAGTAATTCTCTGTTGCTTTCTACAACATGTTAATGAGATTAAATTGAGTTCATTCCACTTCCATTAGGTCATAAAAGAATTCAAGTTAACAAAAAAAATTAACCCCAATTCATTTTCAGTTAATTAGGTTAAACATTTAGTAGTTAAACTCGCTCACTAGTTCTTGAATTTCTAGATTTTAGAGTAGTAATTTTCTACTATTTTTCAACAGATGTTAACATGGGTATTTTGGACTGATTCCACTTGAATGGAGTCATAATATATGCTACTTAATAAAAAAATTCCCCATCATATTTTCATTTGATTTACTTGGTGAGTGAGTGAATCATCTCCTCATCTAGAAATTATGTTTCGTGTGTAGCAATTTTTTTCACCTATAGAAAACTTTATAGTATTCTTATAGCATGATTAAACTTGTCCATATTTTATCCAAAACCTTTGTTTTTGTCTTTTAGTCTTGAATCATTACGCCTTGTCTCTAAATCCATGATTGAGGAAGAATAAACACCAATGGAAACATGTCTTTTTACAAAGTAGATTAGGCCTATTTATTTGAATTCAAGCTCTTAGGATTTCAATTAGAAATTGTTGTTCTTGCCTAGCATTAGTTTCTTTTCAAGGTAACATCTCCATTTCTACAATTAGTTTAGCCTTTGATTTGATGAAATTCACTCCATTACATGAAATCAATGAAACTAGGACACATTGAATGCTGCACATATAGTGCATACACCTTTTGTATGAACCCCAAGATGATAATTTAAGTTGGTAGCATTGGGAGTTACAACACTCTTGTTGCAATACTGGGGCTCAGCACACATATCAGAAATGGGAGGGGAAACTCCCAAAATAAGTTTTGCCACTCAATAAATAGTTCTACAATTATATTTTACAAAATTTCAATGTTTTATAATGTGGTACAGCCTGTGAACCAGCTTGCATAAACCTGCAAAATTTGTGCAGCAGTTGTGCACCATGCTACCGACATGCACCGACTCGACACCTTCCTCCCGAATGCTAAACATGATTCATACACCTTGCACTGTCATGCAGTTCACTACAACACTGTCGTGGCCCACCCTGTCAATATACAATGACCTACTCGTCTATTGTGCAATGTCCCATGGGCCATCTCACTTAAGTGGAACGTCTCGGGTCTCTTCCGCATTGTTCTCTATTCAACTCACAAAAACCCATCTACACCATTTTAGCTCATTGGTTACTCTGTCACCCTATGACCCTTAACTCTCATGTCTTGCAGGAGTTTGGCCATGGCCCCGACTATGTAAACCCTAGACTTGGCAAACAATTATAACATAACCTTGTAGTTAAAAAAATTGAGCCTCATTGTGCCCGCTTGTTGCCTATCATTTAGTTGTCTTACCTTAATTCTCCTTTTCCATGAAATTTATGTTATTTTATTCATTGATTTCCAAATGGATCGCATCTATTGCATCGTAGAATTGTTGGGTTATTTTTCATATAAATTGGTCACCCTACCAATATATCGCATGGCCGACCTATCCACTACAAGACATCCCTTCACTAATGCCTTTAAGCTGACCCAAATGCAACAAAAATCACCTAGTTAACCATCGTACCCGCTATCTGGTGACTCATCTACTCATCCACCTGAGCACCAAACTCATTTCGCTCGTGTCACCCACTACACTTAGTCCCTCATCATGTTGGGTAGGTGCCCACACATTATGTCATACCTAATAAAACCCTGTCACATTTAACATAATCCCTCCACCCAATTCACCTTTAATCGAACACCTCCACTCGAGTCACCTTTAACCAAACACCTCCATCTGATTCACCTTTAACCGAACATGGGCAC
>APFE031326855.1:0-38719 GCA_000404065.3 Pinus taeda
TCAAACAGAGATAAGACGACCAATTCGCAACCCCGGGAAGTTGACGTACCAACTTACCCAAAAACGGGGCCCACAATTGGCGTTTCATCTTCCAGGGTTAGGTTTTGGAATGTGAAGCGTTTTTCCATTGTTTCTCAACAATAAATAGGCCTTCGAGCCTCATTGTAACACAGTTCAGAGGCATGTAGCCACACATCTCTTCTCAGAGATAAGCTACCATCGCCCTAGCTGGTTTATTTATATTTCCGATTGTAAGCATATTTCAGTATTTTCCATTAATGAAATGAAGTATTATTTCCGCTGCATCTTTGTGTATATGGTTATCTCTGTATTTTATTGCGTTCCTGTTTAAATCTGGATCAACATGCAAGACCAGTGCTTCATGATTAGTAGCCACCGGCTCAAAATCGAGCTGGACGATATATATTTTTTGACTGGTTTGTCCAAGAGGGGCAAATAATTATCTCTTTTCGGGACTAGGCCAAGTGGCTAGTCTGTTGCTAGTCTCTGGTTGGAGTTTTGCGATGATCAAACGAAGGACAAACAGATTGATATTAAAAATATCAACCGTCCTAAGCTTAAGGTTATTGCATTCACTGTTACTAGGCTATGTGGGAGTGCAGCATTGCATGTGGCTACTGGATCCCAAATGCAGATAGTTGTAGTCTGTTTTCGAGGCACCATATTCAACTGGTGTGAGGCTGTGTTGGCAAATGTGAAAGGCCAACTAACCAGAGCAAAGAATGGACAACTGAAAAACTTTGGTTATGGATTTATCATGGTCAGCTTTGCTCTAGAGAGGATCCCCATGTTAGCCCTGCAACATATTCCTATTTATGTTGGTCTTCCTCGAGAGCATAGGATACTTCACTGGATTGCTTTGATGGCCCATCACCCTAAGGAGGGTTCAGAGGTTGTTTGATTTTTTCCTGAGTATTTTCGTTGGTTGAACAACCAACTTTTTGTGATTCAGGATTTTCCATATGCCAGGATGGATTATCGCAGTGACCCAAACATGACTCTTCCACCAGGAGAGCAATGAGATGATTTAGGTAAAAATCATTTTCAACACTTTCTAAGTTTTAATTATTTTTTTTTTTTTAAATCATCCAAAACTGATAATAAAAAGTTTTAAATGTAGAAGTGGGTCCATGACGACCAACTTCTCTCTAGCCTTATGAGAGGAGACACCCAGCTGCAGCGGCACCAACCCCACACGACCAATCAGCAGAGATCCTAACCGACCTGGAGCATCATCTAGAGCGCTTGGTAGTAGATATTCCAGAGACGGGCATAGATGATATTCCACATAGGTTACAGAGATATGTGATTAGGGTCCCAGGACCTTTTAGGAGATTCCTATGTAGGGTGGCCGGAGCAGTGGTTTCTTATTGTGATCATCACTAGGGATAAGATGATCAATTTTGTAGACTCACACAACATTTTTGTCTTTTTGTATTATCATGTTTGTCGATCATAAGGTGTTTTTCAACCTATGATTGAAGTCGATGTATTTTTTAAAAGACTACTTCTATGCTATGATATATCATTATTACCGACTATCTCATGTAACATGTTATTGAATGTTCTTCAATTCACTGTTTTGATTATTGCAAATTTCTATTTATCATACAAGAAGAAACTGCATCTACTAATGTATTTAAATGTCTTGGAATATGCTAGTATTCAATGTAATCAAATTCATGTTCCAAGAGACGATCTCTAAAAAATAACCTTAATAACACAAGATTTCTAATGGCATAAACCCTGTTAAGTTGTAATACAAGGAGTTCAGAATCCAACCTAACAATCAAACTCTGAATCCCAAAAGAGATGGATTCAGATAATAACTCAATCACTGCATTATACTCTGCAATGTTATTCATTAATTGACCACTGCTTACCCCATGCATAGATACTAACTCATCAGAGGGTGAATAGATAACCCAACTTGCGGAAGAAATGTTCTCTTTATTACAACAAGCACCACCAACAAAACCAATGTGTGTTTGAAGAGACGTTGGCATCTACAATATCGAGAGTAAAATCAAGATAAGCATCAATAATGATAAGAGCACTCTCTGAACTAGGCGCACTTTTCTAATCTAAAACACACCAGCTGTAAAGAAACTAATCTAACAAAAAATCTTCACCCAGAATTTAAACATAATATCTCTTCAGATATAGTCCATTTCTGGGTTAACCCAAAGAGACACCGTCAAAATCTATCAATTCATAAGCCCCTTTTGCCTACTTTCGCTTAACAGTGTAGGGACCATGCCACATAGGTACAAATTTTCCAGCCCGTAGCTTATTGTTCGCTTGATCATATAGTAAAACTAGTCCTCCTTCTGAAAAATTATCAGGTGTAACATTTCTATCGTACTGAGCTTTCACTCGTTTCGCATGAGTTTTGTTTGCTATTGCAATAGTGCGTCGATTCGCATCTAGCTGAGCTAAGTAAAAAAAACGTTTCTCCTCTTCAGAAGTAGTTGGGAGTAATTCTATGGCTAATTGTAATGATGGAATTTTGTATTCAATAGGTAGCACTACTTCCAAACCGTAAACCAGTTGAAAAGAAGTGAAACCCGTTGATGTTTTTACTGAGGTCTGATATGCCCAAAGTGCTAAAAATAGCATGGTATGCCAATTCAACTTATGAATATCAATGAATCGTTGGATAATAGTGATTAAGACTTTATTGATATATTCAACCAAACCATTAGCCTATGGGTAATACGGAGTAGAACTATCGTGGCATAGGCCAAGTTGATCTGTCAATTCAGTCATCATGGTATTTCGAAAGTGACTTCCATGATCAGTAATAATAGCTTGAGGAACACCGAATCTAGCAATTATATGATTGAATACGAAAGTTACAGTAGTTTTTCCATCTGCCGAAAATGTAGGCATCGCCTCGGCCCACTTAGTAAAATAATCTACCGCTAGGATAATATACGCGTGCCCCCCATCCGAGTGAGGGTTACATGTAACAAAGTCAATACCCCACTTTGCGAAAGGACCAACAATAATTATAGGGTGGAGAGGAGTGGGTGGAGCATGCATCTTACAATAAAAAATTTGACAATTGTGGCATTTTTGGACTGCATAGATACAATCTTTGAATAAGTATGGACAGAAATAACCAGCATGCAATATCTTTTAGGTTGTGGCATACCCAGACATATGACCGCCACATGCTCTAGAGTGACAGTCACTTAGAACCTTTTCCTCTTCTTCATGAGTTAGACAATGTCAAAAAACAGAATCCGCCCCTCGACGATAAAGTGTATCACCAATAATATTATATTATTGGGATTGGAAACGTATTTTTCGTCACTAATATTGTGAGATTTCAGGCTGAAAAGATTGGGTTTGGAGATAAAAAATAATATCTCCATACCAAGGGTCAAGAGTATTGATAAGAAACAAATATTCATCCGCAATGGGCTGCTCCGCCACAGTTTTAGTATCAGAATGCGGGAAATCACACATCAGTTCAACAAAAACCAAAGATTTCTTTGCCTTGGAGTTTTAAAATTACAAGTGAAATTCTTGCAAGATAACTATCCATTTGGAATACTTTCCCCCTAGCATTTTTTGGTTAAGATATACATCATAGGGTTATAGTCAGAAATTACCGTGATTTTGCATAATAAGATGTAGTGACGAAATCTTTGGACAGCTTGAACAGTTTCCAAGGCCAATTTCGCCACATGTGAATATTTAAGCTCAGTCGGATGCAGAGTGCGACTAAGATAGTAAATCATATGTTCATTGTTGAATTCATCTTCCTGAACTAAAACCATTTCAATGGTGGAATGAGAAGCAGTGAGGTACAAAAAGTAATCTTGGTTGTAATTGGGAGGATGCAGTAATGGTGCAAGGGTTAACACGTGTTTAAGTGCATCAAAAGATTTATCAGTGATCACATCCCAAATGAATGGATTATTCTGTTTCAACAAGTTGGTAAAACCTTTCGTTATCTTGGCATAGTTAGGAATGAAACGACGTAAAAAAAATTCTTTCCCCTTCAAACTTTGGAGTTGGCAAAGAGTCGAAAGAGGAGGTAAGTTGACGATAGCTTCAACCTTTGAGGGATCGACACAAATGTCGGCTTTTGAAATGAAAAATCCCAATAAGCGACCCATTTCTACGCAAAATACAAATTTGTGTGGATTCAACGTAATTCAATAATGCCTACATCTTATAAAGATAGCTCGAAAATGAGTGAGATGATCAGTTCTATGTAAAGAATGGGCAGGTAAATCATCGAAATAAGGCTGCACAATGTGCTTGATGTCATGAAATGTGTAAGACATAGCCCTTTGAAAATTTGCTCCAGCATTCTTCAATCCAAAGGGTAATTTTCAATAAGAAAATGTCCCCCATGGACGAATGAAAGTTGTTTTAGGTTGATCAGCAGGGAGTATGTTGATTTGATTGTAATCGGAAAAACCATCCATAAAGAAGAACATTTCACTGTCGACATAATCATCAGTAATTTGATCGATATATGGGGTTGGATGATTATATTTAGAACAAGCTTGATTAATATCCTGATAGTTGATACATATTCTTATCATTCCTTGTTTTTTATTAACAGGAACAATATTTGATAACCAATCTGTTAAAGGAATTGGATAAATGAAACCTGCATGAAGTAATTTCTCAACTTCAGCTTTGATAGCAGCATCTTTTCTCGGATGTATCTGACGTAAACGTTGTCGGACAGGTTTAGCATCTAGTTATGTTTTAATTTCATGGACAACAATTGATGGATCGATTCTTGGCTTTTCTTCATATGACCAGGCAAACACGTCATGGAATTCTTGAAATAGGGATTTATAAATTTGGATTTCATTGTCCATATAGGAAGCACCTATATGAATGTTTTCCAAAATTTAAATCAGAATCAGAATGTTGCAATGGATTCTGTGGTTCCTTGACATCATCAGTAGTAAAATTAGATGAAAAATCATTTTCAAAATGATCAATTTCAAGTAAAAACGAAGATCGGTGATGAAGATCTTCCCATGGTAAATCATCAATAGAAAAAATTTCACAAATATGTTCATCAATATGAATAGGATCAGAAAGTGTTGTTGTAGTTGAGGTTGATATTGAAAGTGATTCCCCATGGACCACATTCATTGGATCAATTTTGGTTGAACAAGAATCAGAAAATGACTATAACCTGATATGCAATTTCAAAGGGACTCAAAGGCATCACACTACCAAATGTATCCACCTCAAAATCAGAAGGTATGATCCAAGGATCATCAAATGCAATAGTGCTCGATGAAATCATATGAATAGTTGCAATAGAAGGCGATACGCTAGGAGGAGGGAAGGAAAAAGTTCATAGTAAACCAGAATGTTTAATCAAACCTACTCCAACAACCTTGTAATGGATAGTTGTTTTACCAATGTGCTGAATACTATCTGTAGACGCTAGGTCGAACGAGAAATAAGTCAGCTACTCTATCGTAATAATCTTTCCTTTATGAGGAAACTTGATAAGCCGAAAGACCGATGAAACAATAGCAATCATAGCATAAGACCAACTGCAACCTAGGAGAAGGTTGTAATCTAGAGGGACATCAACCACTTCCACATCTAGATTTATCATTTTGCCTTCGACCCCTATAGGTAAATCCTACAATCCTTTAAATTTTTCGAAGACTGATTGAGTTTGGGAGAACCAAGTGATCTCCAATACTGGATCGACATAATACACGTAGAAGCCCCTTCATTAGTCACAGTCCGAAAGCAAGGTCTGTTTTTTACTAACACTGGAATCTGGAAAGCCATTTGATAAGGCAGGTGGTGTGTACTATTTTCTAAATCGAAGATTATTAGGTTCGACTCCTAAATATCGATAGCTCCTATAGCAGAAAATAGTTATTTACGTTGTGCTGGGCATGATTGCAGCACTTCCAAAGCTGACATTGCTAAAGGGGAAATAGCTAAGTCTTCAACAATGTTATAATTCTAATTAGCTCTCACATTTGGATTGAAAGTTGATTTCCAAAGTATACCTTTAGCAGGTAGTTTGATTACTAAGTTAGGGTTGGGTTTCTTGATCTGTAGTGGACCAGAACCAGGAGGAGGTGAAGTTAATGTGTTTGAATTAGAAGATTTTGCTTCTTTGCCACCAATAGGGTTTTTACTACCATAATCTTGCGATCACGTCACAATTCTGACATGAGAAATCATCATAACGGGTTCTTCTGAGGCATTCGAGGAAGAATCAGTCATCTTACTGTCTTGAGTGGGAAAATGATCCTTCAAGACAACAGGCGTTTGTGAACCTTTAATGATTTTCGAAACATTTTCTCGATGTGGGCAGTCTTTGGTAAAATGATCCTCATCGCAAATGAAACAAGGATAGCGAGGTTTACATTTTTCGTCTGCAAATTCATTTTTATATTTTTTATCTTTTGAATTTTGTTTGTTTTTCTTCTTCCCCTTCTTTTTACTACCAGATTTTGATTTGGTTGTAGCTGAGTCTAGGACGTGAATGTCGGCACAAATTTCAGCAGAAGAATCTCATGTTGGGGAATCAGGTAAAGTTATTATAGGAGAAGAATTCTTTGAAGATTTCTTCTTACTTTTAGTACTAACTGAACCAACCATACCATCAGGGGCATGAGACCCTGAAGTAGTTGCAGTTATTTAACCGTGTTTTAGAAAATCAGGGATTTTTTTATGTAAAGTAACTGACTGCATATAGACGAGGTCAAGGTACTGAGCCTGGGAAATGACTTGCTCTTAAGTAACAACTCCTCCCTTAGCTACATCTTCAGTGATTTTGGGTAATACTTTCACTAAACGCCTTCTACGTTGCCATTCATGAATATGATTAGAAATATATATGGACGTGGATTGTTTTAGTGAACTTAACAGCTTTGTGCCATTGTATTATTTGACAGGCAACTGAAAATGAGTTAAGAAAGAAGTGGCTAACTGATTGAAATTATAAAAAGATGCTCGTGGTAACTCAATGTACTATTTGGCGGCAAGACCAATAAGACTTCGTTGAAAAAGATGCAATCGAATTGAATCATCAATGATTGAATTAGATGCACACCAAAGATGATATGTCATAGCATGATTTGATAGATCCTCTACTGACTTACCCTCAAATTTTGAGATATCACTGGGCAACTTACTAGGGATTGGCGGCTAATACATAAGATAGTAAATCGGATCATTCGTAAGGCACGACAAATCAGGTAAATCCAAAGTTGCAATAAATGGTAACTAATGGTTAGGTTTGTGAAAACATTTAGTAACAAGACCAACTCTAGGAGGATGATATCCAAGATATCTTGGAATTTGATTTGCATTAGTAATGTTATAACCTCCTGGGAAACCAGGATTAACCGGATCAAACTAGGGTTGTTGAGGCTGTTGATAAGTATAGCCAGGATAAGGTTGATACTGATAAAGTGGGTTTTGTACAGTAGGAATGAATTGATACTATCCCTGGTATGGTTGATAAGTGAATTGTGGTTGACTTGTGAAAACCGTACTTGGACCAGCTTGTCCTGCAGGCATCTGGACCCAAGTCTGAACTATAGGTCCTGACTGTGGCATAGAGACTTGATGAGTTTGTACTGATGCAGGGACAATAGAAATCAGGACTATAGATCCTCCAGAAACAATTGTGGTAGGTTGAACAGAAATTGTAGCAGTAGTTTGAGGGGGAGTCTGAGGTGAGCTAGGCCCAGGTTGCTGAACTAAACTAGGTGCAGAGGTTTGAACAGTAGGTTGAACAGGTTGCTGGGTTGAACCAGAAACAAAAGGTTGTCCAGGTTGATTAGATAATAGCACATTAGGTTGCATAGTCTATTGAGTTTGATATGGATCCCACACCATATTTATTCTGAAGTATGGACCCACAAAAGGTTGAGCATATGGTGGACCACAACTGGGTTGAATGTAGGGCTGATAATTAAGTGTTACATTTGCAGCTCTTTGAAAAAATGATTGACCAGAAGGTGGTTGGAAACCTTGAGTTAGGTACTAATCTTGAGGTTGATAACCCTAAGGCACGTACTGAAATTGGGGTTGACCTTGAGGTATGTACTAAAACTAGGGTTGACCTTGAGGTATGTATTGATTCTGGGGTTGACCTTGAGGTATGTACTGTCCTGAAGGTATGTATTGTCCTTGAGGTTGCCCCCCAAGTGATAACTAACTACCTTGAGGTTTCCCCCCAGGCTGTAACTGACTACATTGAGGTTGCCCCCCAAGTAGTAACTGATTACATTGAGGTTGCCCCTCTGGACTGAAAAATTCTTCAATAGAAATGAGGCCAGAAGGAATATTTTGAGTAATGATGTTCCCTACCCTAGGTGAACTAGGACCACTAGAAGTTGGAGAAGCAAATCCTGAAGTTGGAGTAGCAGCAGGTTTAGTGTTAGGCTCAGAAATTTCAGGTTCTTTAGCTAATTCAGTGGAAGGAGAAATACTACCGGTAACTTCAAAAAATGAAAATGACTCTTGAATATACTCTATTGCTTGTATTTGATAATCAAGATGAACAATTCAAGATGACTCTCTGGCTTCTAGTGATCCAACTCTACTGTCACTAGGTGATACAAGAGCTCATAGCCCTTCAAGCTAGCTTGGTGTATACTTAGGAGGTTTCCCCTGAAGTCTACAAGATTGTCTCGGTAATTCAACCACGATTAAATACTAATTAATCACACACAAACAAAGAAAATTTCATTAAAACCACCTAAAGTCTCTAAAGAAACAAACACTTGAATCACAAACCTAAAAAATCTAAGAGTTCAAGCCACACACAAGCAGTAACTTCTCGTACTAAAAACACTAGTTGGTGATGAAATCCAACGTAGTAGAAGTTTAACACAGAAAGGGAAGTTGGAAGAGTTACCCCGACAACCTGCTTAATAAAATAGACTGGCACAAGTTTCTTCACAAAACCATCTCAAGTGAAGTGAACACCCCAGAGAGTCCAAGTGAGTCTAGTTGACATTTGCTCCAAGTACAGTGAGATCCTTCCTTTATTATCACCTTAGGAAATAATCTTAAGTTTATGGACACTAAGGTTACCAACAACAACAAATACAACTGGGGGAATAGTCTACGATCCGATCTATACACAAGGGCATAGTAACAAAGCTCAATCCCCTTGAAGGCTCCTTGACATGGTCAATCCGAGGTTTACCAATAAGTGACCCCAGGCTCCTCGACAATGGTTAATCCAAGGTTTACCATTTATAATACGCGCAAATCTTCTATCTTTCCCAATGAGACAGAATTGATTGTCTCAAAGGTTTGGACATGATCTTGTGATTGACTCCTTTAAGAGAAGCTTCCTAGAATGTATCAATTACAATTGGATTTATTTCCTACCACAAGATGTGTGTACTTTTTTGCTTTAACTATCATGGAGAGTTAATTACTCCCTACTCCGAGATACTAGCCTAAGCTATATTGGTGATAAGAGCCCTAGATATAGAAAAGATTACTAGATCAATTTTAATTAAGTGTTTCTTTTATGTGTTGTTCTTTAAGTAAATAGGTATGGAAATGAAACTTTGATGATGTGAAAACTCAACTCCAAAACACTAAAAAGATGCACCTAAAATGATAAGCAACTCGTTTTTATTTCAATGAAATTCTAGCTAAAAGAAAGAGTTTGAGAATGCAATTCTTTAAGAAACAATTATTTATTTCAACATGGAAATGAAAAGAAAATATTTTTGTCTTTTTCAATAAAAACTCAAAATGAGACTACTAATTAATGCTCACAGTAAATCCCTTTCTCTTTTCAAAACATGAAACTACAAAAACAATTTGCTTCAAAAGAGATCTACAAGTTCTAGAAAAACACTCAAAACTACAAAAGCTAATTTTGAGATCTAAAAACTTTTAGAAACCTAAATTGAATATAAAGTTTCAATTCTTTTTGAGGACGTTTTACTTAGTTGTTCAGTAAACTAAGGATTGATTTGTTCAGAATAACAAATCAACCAAAAACATCTAGATATGTTTTCTTTTGTAAAAATGAAATTCAAAACTTATAACAAAGCTTGTTCAAAGATTTGCAAGGAGAAAACTAAATCTATTTCTCGCAAAGGATAGATTTCACAACCAAGTCAGACTCATCAAGAAGACAAAAAGACACTAGTGTGATCTAAAGTTTCTCAAGCTTCTGATCTTTGAGTCATGACATAGACCAAGTGAAAACCACTCCAGGCATGCAAAACTTCTAGAAAATAATTTAAAACAAAAATACCATCAGAACTCACTCACAAGAGATTTTTTACAGGAAAAACACAGATCTAGGTAGACACTAAAAATCTTAAATGAAACCTAAACTTAACTGGAATAAAATATTTTAGGTTTTTCAAAACATTTTACTGGGTCTGCAGACTTCGAGAAGAAACAGGTGCAGTCCTGCTCTGTTTACTAAAGAAAAAATGTGGAGACACCTGCACTGTCTGTAAAGAGAAAGTGCAGTCCCCTGAAAACTTAAGAAAAAACAAAAAACAATCGAGATTCCAAAAACTACCCAAGCCAACATACATCAATCAAAAACCAGAAATGAAAACAAGTTTCTCAAGTCAAAACAAAGGAAAACCAAAAATATAAAACCTTCCCCAGCGAAGTCGCTAATTTGTTGGCCAGATAAATCGATCTTATCGACAAGACTGATCTCTCTAGTATCAGAAGATAGTCTAGCAACAAACAGAAAAACAAATCTATATTTCTCAAAACATATACGATTTATAAATAAATACTATAAAGGTGTTAAGACCCTACCTTAGATTCAACGCTTGTTCGTAGTAATCATCCTTCAATCATTCAAAAGAGTTACCTTTGAGGACCTACAATCACAAACAAGAAAACATTAAATAGCACCTGCATAGCAAATATTATAAATCATGTCTATTATGGTGATCAAGGAATCCATAAAATAAACCATGAACTAATAGCTTATTGAGAAAAACAAACTTATTTGTATTAACTTTGAAGTAGAAGAACCTTACAACCTTTTTAGCCTTGATGTTGAACAAGCTCTTCCTAGGGTACGAAATAGGAATTTCCTTTACTTTGACAAGCCTTGCACTCTTCTAAATGAGATCATAGAGGTATTTAATCTCTCCTCATAAAAACTCAACAAAGAAAACTAAGTTCCAACAACATTTCACCTCAAAAATATTCAGCTTCTAACCTCTCTAGTAACCAACCCAATGCTTATTTTTATAGTGCAGGGAAGGAGATTACAGGTCCACCTATGAAAGGATAGAATCCTCCTTCAAAGGGATAAGATCCTCACATCAAGGGGTTATCTCCTTAAGGTATGGGATGCATGAACCTTAAGAGAGCGAACTTGCCACCTCAAGATTCCTTCCAGAAGCTTCTAGAAATGACTAAAAGTGAGTTTTTAGAATGTACTCACGCCTTTTTAACTTTTACAGGGGTCTGCACCCATAACACAAAGACAGAGAGGTCAAGTGCACACGAGACATGACCATTAGGTGCAAGACCACAGTTAATGCAAAGAGAAAGTGTAGAACCGGAGTTTTAGAGACTTTTGAGGGCTTTCTCTTATTTCCAAGGCTTAATATGAGGAGTTGAGGCTTAAGACTGGCAAAGGACGAAAGTATGAGTGGTAATGGACTCGCACAGATTGCAGAATGTCAAGGTGACAATTTTTAGTGCAACACTATGCCGAGTGAGGAGATGTTCAAGAACTCCATCTCTTCCTCAATGTATCTGTGTAGGAAATTGTGGTATTTGAGTACCAAATGCAGCTCAGAGTCCTTTATACCCAGCAGTGTGCGAAGGGTATGAAAAATCTTTGTGAACTTTGGTACCTCTTGGTCCCTTCCCTATCGCAGTGTGGTCCATTTGATGTATTTGTCCTCAGAGCTTCTGACATGGTAGTGTTGCTGCTTGACGACATTCCTGAATGAATTCCACGTGGGTGCAATTGAAAGTAGTGAACCCGTACTTTCATTCTTCTGCTCGCAGTAGGTTTCCCACCAGTCCTTGACATGGGGGGCTGCTTTGAGAAGAGTGAAAATAATCTTTTCCTGAAAACGAAAATTCATGAATAGAGAAATACCCATCTAACATATTTAACCATTTATCTACTACATCTACATCTATTTGAGCCTCGAATATGGGGATTTCGAAATTAACTTGTACCTTAAATGGTGTGGCGTTTCTAGAGTAGCTGTTGGAAGTCGATGCGTCGCCTATGGGTAGCTGCTGAAGGATCTACACAAAGCTATCCATCATCATGTTCCTTTGCCGCTCGAGGGCTTCTTCGAGCAAGATTTTGATAGGATCTCCTGCCCCGTCGTCTTTCCTTTCATCCACCATGGGAGGTCATCGGGATTTGCGAGGCTGGTATTGCAAAGGTTCAACCAGTTCAAGCATTAACTCCTTATATCCAGACCTAGTTGGGGACATGCAAAGAAAAACAAAGAAAAGAAGCAAACCGCTCTGGTACCACTTATTCGGATTTAAACAGGAACACAAGAAATTACAAAGATAACCATAAACATAGATATGCAACAGAAATAATACTTCATTTCATTAATGTATAATACTGAAATATGCTTACAAACAATAATGGAAATAAACTAGCTAGGGCGATGTTAACTTATCTCTGAGAAGAGATGTGGTGGTTGCATGCCTCTGATATGTGTAACAATGAGGCTCGAAGGCCTATTTATTATTGAGAAACAATGGAAAACCCTAAACATCCAAAAACCTAACCCTAGAAGATGAAACGCCAAATTGTGGGGCCCATTTGGGTAAATTGATATCAAAGGACCTCAATTTACCACATATCTTGGGGTAAAGGCCCCTAAGATCTGAAAAATTGAAATGCCAGAAGAAAAAGAGGAGAATGCCCAATAAACAAAACCACATAATATTTTTTTATTAAAACAGAGAATAATTGTAAGAGCTACATTGTGGCGGATAAACTATCCTTTTACAAAATGTGACTTGTTACTTATAGTATTTTTTAGTTACAATACCATGGGTCAATTCCATGGGTGAATGAATACCATGGGTGGATGTCACAATACCATGGGTAAATCCCATGGCTGAATGAATACCATGGGTGGTTAAATACCATGGGTGGATGCCACTTACAATTCCATGGGTGGATGAATACCCTGGGTTGATGCCATTTTCCATTCCGATCATTCCTCCCTCCTTAAGAAGCAATGGTCCCCATTGCGTAAAGTTCCATCCTGTGAAGCCTTTATTGAATATGAAGAGCCATTGAAGATAAAGGTTTTATGTGGTTAACCCATAACCATGATGAACAAAAATCTGAGGATAGAGATACCCTGTAATGCTTGTGACCAACTGTGATACTAATAGTGTGCGGCCTAGCAAATGGACTTCGATGACAAGGATTTTATGCAGTTGACCCATGACCATGATGTTCGTTGTTGATGAGGTAGCAGGTGCCTACATAGCCTAGGGTGGGAGGGCACGTCTCCAAATAACACAAGTCGAATGCTTCTATGTTGAAACTGATGAATGTGAACCAAGTGACTACTAAAGCGAGGTGGGAGGGCATGTCTCCAAGGGAACCCGCTTTGAATGTTGCTCCAGAATTAAAATGGACATAACTCGGTCAATATAACTCAGAATATTTATTATAACCTATTTTTGGAAATAGAAGGACCATTTTGCATCTTCCCATGTGTTGGAAATCCTTATCTGGATGCTCTAAAATCTCATATTCACGCTGCACTATTCTGCCATCACAAAAGTTCCAAAAAATAGCTGCTTTTATATCATCAATATCTCCCACATCTGAACTACAATTCGACCCATTTGTTTTTTGAAATTGGGTGAGTTTTCGAAAGGAACTCAGATACGTAACATTGTGTTTTGAAATTATGCATAAAAACTTCACAAAATTATAGGAGAGTCATTGTCCGATATCATTGGTATCATAGCAGTCTACTCTTTTCAGCAGAGATAACCCACCTATGTGTTTAAACCTAGGTTCGATCCGAGAACTACCAGAGATACATGTCATGGATCTCTGTGTTTAAGATGAAATGCCAACTTCTACCACAGGTTCATGTTGGGGTTTTCTCATATCACTTGGCCCTTGAGTCAAGTCACCAAGGGAGGAGGGAAAGAAAAATTATTTTGGTCTAAATCTCAACAGAAGGCATTCACAGAGTTGAAAGATCGTCTCTACTCAGCACCAGTGCTCACATTTCCAGACTTGCAACAACCATTTGAGGTTGCGACAGATGCCTCTGACTATGCTATTGGGGCAGTCCTTACTCAACACGAGCATCTAGTGGCATATCACACTGAGACACTTTCAGACATAGTCCAGAAGTATCCCACTCATGAAAAATAAATGTATTCCATTGTGCAAGCTTACCAACAATGGAAACATTACATTTTGGGGAAGGAAATAGTCATCCACATAGACCACCGAGCCCTCCAGTTCATACAAACCCAAGGGAAATTGCAGAATGATCGCCATTAGAAGTGGTCTACATACCTGCAACAGTTCCATTTGAATATCAAGTATAAGAAGGGCAGCACCAATAATGTTGCGGATTGCCTTAGTCGACCACCAATCATGGCATTAACGACCGTGCTAACCTCTTGTGGGCATGAGACTTCTGATTGGCCACTTCTATACAAAAGCGACCCAGAATTCGGCCACACATACTAGACACTCTTGAAGGGTCAGCATGTTCTAGATTTTGACCTCCAGGATGCCCTGCAATTCCACTTGGGTCACCTTTGTGTTCCTTCAAGTAAGCGCGCCAAGATGATTTGGGAAGCACACTATAGTCAGGCTACTAGGTATTTCAGGGTCGAGAAAATGGTGGCAGTACTACAGAAGTATTTCTATTGGCCAAATCTTCGATAGGATGTCAGAAAGTACATCAATTCATGCACTACCTACGCCATTGCCAAACCGACTGTCAAGAAGCAAGGCCTCTATACCCCACTGCCTACCCCTAGTCAACCTTGGAAATCCATTTCCATGGATTACATGTCAGGCCTTCCTTCCACTAAGCATGGAAACGACTATGTTTTTTTTGTCATCGATAGGTTCTCAAAGATGGCCATTATGGCGACCTGTAAGAAGAATATCACAACATAAGTCACTGCTAAACTCTTCTTTGAATGAGTGTGGGTACACTTTGGGATCCCAAAGTCTATCATCTAAGATCGGGATAGCAAGTTCCTCAGTATATTTTGGTCCAGTCTCTGGTCGATGCTGGACACCAAACTCACTAAGTCCATAGCCTTCCATCCTCAAACTAATGGCCAAGCGGAGGTTGTCAACAGGATGATTGTACACATTCTACGCATCTACAACTCAAAGCATCTACACACACGGCATGACAGTCTCCCCTATGTTCAAAACAACTACAACTAGGCTCTCCACAGCTCGACTGACCACAACCCTTTTAAGATGGGCTTAGGATTCTAGCCATTATGTCCCATTGATGTGGCCATGCCATTTGCAGCTACTCACATATATTCGACTCATGTCCAGTCAAAAATAGATAAGGAAAACAACTTCATGATCATATCCAACATATTCGCCAGTAGGTCCATGACATTTTGGAGAAATCAAATTCCAAGTACAAGCAACGACATGATCAACATCAAGTGCCACACAAGTTTCAGGTGGGCAACAAATTCTGGCTACATTTGCAAAAGGAACACCTTAACGGAGCCTATAAAAAACTCAAACCTCTCTGATATGGTCCTTACACCATTACCAAGGCTGTGGGAGACAATGCATTTGAGCTCAACATTCCCCCATTCCTTAGCCTACACCCAGTTTTCAATGTGGACCACCTTCGGCCATACTTTCCACCATTACTAGACACATCTGACATTGCAGAACAACTCACACCCACATAGTTAAATCCAGATTGCATGGAACAAGCTACAACTGGTCGGATCATGGACACACAGATCAAGCACACTCGTCAGTAGAATATCCAACTATATTGATTTGTCAAAGCAGGCCAACTCCTTCTGTTGTCCGGATAAATCGTTCTTGCGGACAAGACCGATGTCCCTAGTATCTATGATATCTAGCAACAAAGAGCACAAGAAAATCTACTTTTCTCTAAACATGTTTCAATTCATTAATAAACACTAAGAGGTGTAATAGACCCTACCTCGGTCCAACGCTTGCTTGAGGTAGTTTTATCCCAACAACTTCAAGCATTTCTCGTTTGATAACCTGCATACACAAACAAGCACACATCAAAGCATAATTGCGTATAACAAAACATGTTCATTATGAAGATCAAGGAGCTCATAAAATAAACCATTAGAGATAGTTCATTGAGAAAAATAAACTTGATTGTATTAACTTTATGAATAAAAGAACCTTACAACCTTTGCCTTGATGTTGCACAAGTTCCTTCTAGGGTCTAGTAGGAGTCTCCTCTACTTTGACAAGCCTCACTCACTTCCCAAATGACATGAAAGGTATGTGATCTCTCCTCTCACAAGCTCAAAAAGGAAGTCTAGTTTTCAGCAGCATTTACCCTCAAGAATCTTCAACTTTCAACCTCCTCTACAACCAGCCCAATGCATGAATTTATAGTGCAAATGGAGGAAGTTGCAGGTCCACCATTGAAGGGATAAGTTCCTCCTTTAATGGGATAAGCACCTCATATCATGGAATTAGCTCCCTTAGTTATGGAATGGATGAACCAAGATGGAGCGGACTTGCCAGCGCAATATTCCTTCTAGAAGTGTCTAGAAATGACCCAAGATGAGTTTTTAAGAATGAACTCATGCCTTTTTAACTTTTACAGGGGTTTGCACCCATTACTCAATAGACAGAGCGGTCAGTTTCACAGGAAACATGACCATTAGGTGTGGCACCGCAGGCAATACTAGGAGAAAGTGCGAAACCAGGATTTGAGATATTTTTAAGGTCTTTCTCCCATTTTCAAGGCTTGACATGAAGAGTCAAGGCTCAAGACTTGCAAAGGAGGTATGTATGAGTGTTGATGGACTCACGCGAACTGTAGAAAGTCATGGTGACAATTTTTTGTGTAACAAAACCAGATATGTGGACCCAGGTATTGGTTCTAAGTGGTTTTGGACCATGGTATTGAGTAAGGCCTAAGACTATAAAACGGGAAGGAGATCATTAGGAAAAGGCACTCAAGGATTGAATATCTTATGAAGAGCAAGATCTAGAAGATTGATCATTGGGTTATGGTGCATAACTGGATCTGAATCAAGGAGGAACCTTAGCGCTAGAAGAAGGATAAGTTCTATTGATGGGTCAAGATCTTAAGGCTTGAAGAGAAGTATCTTTGTGTGATTTTGGTCTGTTATATTTGGCACATGACTTGATCTATAAATCTGATGATATGGGTATAACTAATGTCTGAATAGTTGAAAAGGGTAAATTATCTTTTATATATCTGTACGCATGTTCAACATAGCAAAGGCGCATATACACGTTGGTTCGGTAATTCAAAATGGCGTATACGCAGGTTTGCCTTAATATATCAGCGTATGAATGAAAATTCTACATATTGAAGTAGTGTACATCTCATAAAATATGTTTTAGCTACTTCTCTTTATTGCTGACACCCTTGCCTTAGTATCAGTAGCCTTGAAGAAGCCCAATGATCTTCCATTAACTAGACAAGAAATACAAGTTGCTAACCCCTTAATGGATTTATTATCAAATCCAAATTTCTTGAGCACAAAGAATAAAGAAGGGGTGCCTCACTCTCTTTAAAGGAATCTGTATCCAACTTAATGATCATACTTTTTTCTTTCCTAGTTTTGCTTGAGTGCATGGCTTACTGAACTAACATGATATTGTCAACTATCCACCTTTTGTTGACAAACCCCACTTGATTTTTAGAAATTAGTTTGGGCAATAAAAACTTGAGACATTAGGCAATAATTTTAGAAAAAATCTTATATGAGACATTATATAAAGAAATGGGTATGGATCTGGGAAAGGAGGAAGGTTTAACCTCCTTAGGAACTACAGTAAGGAAGGTGGATTTGATCCCCCCCTCCCATATTTGAGTGGTGAAACACAAAATCTATTGTACTACATAAATCAAATATGATAATTGACCAGTATTGCTGGAAAAAGTGGGAAAAGGATCCATCCAGTGTTGGAGCTTTATCAAGATTGAATGATTTTAGCGCTTTCCAAACTTCTTCTTTCGATTTTGGATTCAAAAATTGTATGTTATCTTCCTAAGAAATTAAATGAGGAATATCCTCTATCATCACCTCTTCTTTGTTAAGCCTTATAAGAGCCTCGTGTTAGCCCTAAAACCCCCTATTAAGCCCTAGATATTGAGTGATTACATTTCTATTGTTATATTGTTATGTAGGAGGCTACAACCTTTCGTGGTCTTATTTTATTATAATTGTACCCTTTTTCTCATATATATATACTAACAAGACCTACTCTTAAAATCATTAAATATTGTCTTGTACATTGTATTCATTATAAAAGGAGGTTTTCCCCTTGAAGAGGACTATAATTATTGGCTTCTTATCATTTTTAAGGCGCAAGGTTCATAACAGTTGGTATTAGAGCCTTTGAGGTTCAAGAAGTGGAATATTTGATCAAAGCTATGAGGGAGTGACTAATTCTCAAGACCTTGAAGAAGTTAAAAGGGTTGGAAGTATGACTTAAAAATCAGGGTTGCCTTCATTACAGGAATTTTGAGTCTAAAATAGGCCTCCTAAGGAAAACAATAAAATAATAATTAAAATAATAAAATAAGAGATGGATTTTTAAAGCAAAAGAGAGTAAACTACTTTTTAATTGTATTTTCAGCTTCAAATTGCACATCCATCAAGTACCCACTCTGCATACTTCTGAGTAGACCTACGTAAAAAAATAAATGAAAGTATATGAAAAATTGTGTTGAAGAAGTGGAAAAAGTGGGTACTTGTTGTATGTGGAATTTGATTATGCATCCAATGGGTGTCTACACTTAACATTTGAGTAAACCTATATAGAAATAAGCCAAAAATACAATTAAAAAAACATTTTTCTTCTTTTCCTTATAAAATATTTACCCTGTGGTGATGACATCATCATCTTGAATATTATTAATTATTTTAAAGTTAATTTGTAATTACATATTTTGTTTTGAGACTAATATTTAACCTCAAAATTCCCCTAATGCATCTGCATGTGTACATCTAGTCTTCCATGTTTGTTGCCTAAAGAAGGTAGTTGGTGACAAGATCCCAATATATACTATTCTACCATAGATTGATGAAGAAGGGAAAATATTACTAGAACCATAAACAATCTTGGAAACAAGGACTAGGCAGCTAAGAAATTGAGCAATTACTGAGTACCTCATTAATATAAGAACCTACCAGTGGAAGAAGCAACATAGGAAGATGAGTTGTTCATGCAAAAACACCCACATATAGTCAAGTGTTGAGGACAACACTTCTTTAAAGGGGAGGGGCATGTTAAGCCCTATACAATCCCAATGTTAACCCTAAAATCCTTTATTAAGCCCTATATATTGAGGCATTACATTTCTATTGTTATATTGTTATGCATGCTAGAACCTTTCATGGTCCTAGTTTATTATAATAACACCGTTGTCTCCTATATATACTGGAGCCTAGTCTTAGAATCATTAAATATTATCTTGGACATTGTATTCATTGTAAAAGGAGGTTTCCGTTTGAAAAGGACTATAGTTATTGGTTTCTTATCATTTTTAAGGCGCAAGTTTCATAACATTCTTCCAAGAGGTGTTTTGGTTTGTGTTATATATATAGTTTTGTGAAGTGCTTAAAAACTTCCCCTTTGATACATTCATAAGAGGAGATTTATTTTCCTTCTACTAGAATACATTTTACTTTGTTTTTCCATAGCCTCAGTTACCTTGTTTGTGAAAAAAATTGGTGTTATTTTCTCCTTATTTAAGCCATAAACTTCTAGATTTTGATCTCTAGAGTTCTTCTTTCAATTTCAAGGTTGAGTGGAGGGATTCAAAAGTCTTATTTTCTTCAAATAAATTTCAAAGGAAGGGGGTTAATTTTCCATTCTTTGGTGAATTACTTCTAGCTTTGATTTATGGTTCATCTCTAATTCTCTAGTTTTGAACTTTCCTTTTCCTATAATTTGAGGGTTATTTTTGTGCCTTTAATCTTTTGCTCATAGATAAAAACCGGGGATCCAATAACCTAGATGGTCCAAGACTTAGAAATAATTTTAGAGAGACACTTATAGGAAATCCAAAGGGAGTTGAACATGAAGGGAAGAGGACCATAGTCCATTGAGTCAGGTATCTCTAACATGATGGGCTTGTGGTTTGAACTTCCCCATGGTAAAGCCCTAGAGGAAAAGGAGAATTACTACTCTAGGAAATCATTGCTAACCTTAAATCTCTCTCTGACATGGCCATTAAATTACCTCGACATGCTCGAAGGTTATTCCACATAGATTTTCAATTAGAGAATTTTATGTTTTATTAAATCCAATTGTGCCATGAGATCTTCTATTTATTCTCGAGATAGGTTTTAGATTAATGAACCTCCTTTACTCTCCTAACGGTATAAAATGGTGTTTAAATCGCCTTAAAAAATGAAGAAAGCCCCATTTTCTGAGTCACCTGGACTACATAAAGAAATCCAGCAAGACAAAATTTTCGATAAGATACATGCATATATACATTAATAACCATACACCTTTCGAGTGGCCATGTGCAGGAGATTGAGTGTTATTTAATGTGGTGATTTCGATTCTTGAAGTTTTATAAATGTTGAAGGAGCCCAAAGAATGCACACTCCTTCAAAATATCATCTTGATCTATCCATTGAGGTCTTGTAGAATCTCCAAATACTTATTTCTTTAGACAAAACTTCATCCTTGCTCATCTTTGTCTCATGAAGCATCATTATTAAGGGATGTTTGTCATTGAGCAAGCTTTTAACTTCTGAAGTCTATCTGTCAGTTCCAAATCTCCTATAGTTCGATGAGACCACCTTCATTATTTACTTGCAGTTTTAGAAAAAAAAAAAACCTTGGTGGGGGGGCGTCGGGCGCGCACCATCTTATTCCTTTGAATTTGTGGTGACTTCGTTCAGAGTTGTTTTAATTGAATTTCGAGTTCCAAGTTTTGTGTCTTTATCATTATATTATGAGCGAATATCCCTGTTAGTTTTTCTTCTAGCACAAAAGGAACACTTTAATAAAAAAATCTCTTATCTCTTAGGAAATAAAAAAATATCATATAAAATTTTAATATTTAGTTAAACTATATATATATATATATATAATAAAATTAAATGCATTAATTTCCTTACCCCACCTACCTAATTATTTGATTGATGCTTCCTATTTATCTTTAGGATAATGCTTAATGATTAAGTGAGGTGAAAAACATTAAGAATTGAACTCTTTAGTCATAAAGATTGTAACAACCTTGGTGAAAATTCCATGTAAAAATATATAAATACCACAGGTGATGGGACCTGTATTCCAAGATCAATGGTGGGGGAAACATCCTAATGGGTGTTGATTTGGTTTATTACAGCTAGGGAAATTGGCAAAGGCAATAGCTAAGGCTTTGGAAAGGCAAAATGGCATTTTTTGCACATTTTATTTATGAAAATAATGGAAATTAGGAGAAAAGGAGGTGAAAGGTCACAGGTTGCATGTGACGAGGAAAATGAAGGAAAATAATGGAAAATGGAAAAAATAGAGGCCTCATTCATAAAAAGGCTTTTGAGGATCAGTGGGCAGGACTTGGTCAATTCAGTGTTGGAGCTCTCTCTCATTATTCTCTTTCTCTCTCTCTCATACTCTTAGAGACTTAGAGTGTTCTTGGAGCACTCTGGGAGGGTGTGGCATATTTGGATTCTTGAAGCAAGAAGGCAAAGGAAGAGAAGGAAAGCGCAAGAGGGCATCGACATCAACAACTACATCATATTTTCTTGTAGGTACCGAGTTGCATGTATGATTTCTTCACTAGTTTTGGCATGCATGGCATATGCATGTAGTTTCTTGGTTGTGATTTGTCATTAGAATGGAGGATTACCTTGATCAACAACAGATTTCCTAGCCTTTCCATTTCCTGGATAGCCATGGTGATTGTGGTTGTACTTTAATTGTTTGTTTTTGGCTGGTTCTCATGTTTCCTTAGCTTGGGATGAGCTATTTGTCCTAGAAGCCCTAGTTGAACAAACGGTATAGAATCCCTGTAACAGCTTGGGTTGAGTTACTAGTCCTGGAAGCTCTGGTTGGACAAACGATCTGGAAGCCCTTGATGGGTTGAGTTACTAGTCCTGGAAGCCTTGGTTGGACAAACGCTCTGGAAGCCCTATATAAGATGTGGGTTGAGTTACTAGTTTTGGAAACCTTGGTTGGCCAAACGCTCTGGAAGCCTTGGAAGGCTTGGATTGAGACCAATCTGACGATGGTTTTGTGATGTCCGACCATGAGGTGGAACCACTGTTTGATGGGTTGAGGTGGATGGCCTATGGAAGCCCTGGAAGGCTTGGATTGAGACCAATCTGATGATGGTTTTGTGATGTCCAACCGTGAGGTGGAATCATTGTTTGATGGGTTGAGGTGGATAGCCTCTGGAAACCCTGGATGAGTTTTGATTGAAGTGTTCTATGAGATCCCACATTCATGCTTGGAATATGGCATGAGGGTGAATGGCTGAAGAAAGATTTGGCTCAACCATTCTATGGTCAGGGTAGTCCCAGCTCCGGTTGATTTATTGCATTCATTAATGAGAAATTCATTCCCTTGATTTTCATGTGAAAATGTATTGATGTATATATGGATTTTGATGGCTAATATGTTCATGGTACTTCTATTCCTATTATGCTGGTTATATGTGCATTTTATGACAGTAGCTATGTATGGATCTCAGCATGTTTTTACTTGTACTTGAATGGATAATGTGCCTATGACATAATAGATGATAATGCAGCAAATGACATGAGGGAACAATGGTTCATAGCGATTCTCAGATGAGTATGAGATCCCTACAGTTAATTTTGTTGTTTACACCTATAGGTTACATTTTCTCGATATGTTTGACGAAATGTTGTCATGGATAGTAGGGGTCAGGTTAAGTTCTTGTTGTGCTTATTAATTTTACTTCATTGTTTCCTTGTACTTTCCTTGATTTCAAGCTATCGTTCCATTTTGGGTACTGGCCTGGGCTCTAGGCCTGAAAAAGTGTCTTAAATCTTAGGGTCACTGGCATAGAATTGGAAATTTTGGTCCACAGTTGCTGGTAGGTAGGCCTATGAGAGTGACTTTGGGTTTCTGATTGCTCCCTTATCCATAGGATGAGAGTGACTATGGCCTAAGAGGTCCAGAACAACAATGGGACCCAAGGACAAATTGTCACAGTGGTTGACTTGTCTCTTGAGGGTTCTGTTGATGAGTTTGGATAACTATATGTGATGTTTTGTCGATTACACTTCCTTAAGGTCACATAGGAGGTCAAATCTGATCACAGTAGCCTCTCGTCTCATGTTTACCATGGTTGGCATGGTTACTTTGGGTAGGACTGGGAGGAGGGTGTTACAGAGTGGTATTAGAGCGTGGTTGTGCTCTCCTTGGGTTGTGTGTTGATCATGTCTTCATGTTGGTTGCATATGTGTTCCGTATGCATGTAATCCATGTGATTGTGCCATTTGCATGGTGTTTATCATGGTTGTAGTGATGTCGCCATGTGAAGGTTGAAGGTGTTGTCATGGAGTATGTCTGCATGTGTGTTTGGTTGATTATGCATTGTTTTTTTTACAAGGTCAGATAGTGGTTATATTACCAAAAAATGATGAGATGGAGCATGCTCCTATTACATTCGGTGATAATAATATTCAAACAGTAAAAGTGTACAAGGAGCACAGCCCCTACTTCTATGCTTAAAATCCAAAATTCTATAGATTCCTATATCTATCCTAGCGTACTACCTTACACACTCACCTACAAGTAATATAAATATACATAACATTGTGTTGCTTGTTGTTTTTCATGGTTTATGCACTGATTGTTCCTGGGAGGAATGCTACTTCTTGGCTTGATGGACAGAGTTTTCTCCTTCTTGGCTCATGGTGGTGGATTTGATATATGCCATTGCTTCCTCTAAGTGCACGCATTTGTTCTTGAGTGCCAATATATGCTCCTATTACATTCTGTGATAATAATATTCAAGTAGTAAAAGTGTACTAGGAGCGCAGTCCCTACTTCTATGCTTAAAATCCAAAATTCTATAGATTCTTATATCTATCCTAGCGTACTGCCTTACACACTGGCCTACAAGTAATATAAATTTACATAACATTGTGTTGCTTTTTGTTTTTCATGGTTTATGCACTGATTGTTCCTGGGAGGAATGCTACTTCTTGCCTTGATGGACAGAGTTTTCTCCTTCTTGGCTCATGGTGGTGGATTTGATATATGCCACTGCTTCCTCTAAGTGCACGCATTTGTTCTTTAGTGCCAATATCTCCGCTTTCTGCCTTTCCATGCTTCTCTTTTGATAACTAAACTCCATTTTCATTTATGATTTAATGTCTTGCAGAACATCTTCGAATCTGCTAATCATAAATTTATTTGCCTTATATGTTACACATCCCTAGTTCCTTGCAAATTTTTTGATTGCATTGAATTCCATCTTATTCACTTCCTTCTCTGAATTTTTGAAATGTTTGTTGTTCCTTTTGTTGTTGATATTCCTGTGACTTTTGTTACCTAGAGTGTTCCTTTTGCTGCCTTTGTTGTGCATTGTTATATTGAAATCTGGGATTAGAGTGACTATTGTATTGGATGTATGTTGTTCTTCCTCTGACGAGTAGTATAAAACAGAGTAGAGGATAACTGACAGAGATTTAATGGGAGCTCAGGAATGCACGGAGTGTGAGACGAGAGGGATAATGAAACCTTTGGATTGGAAAGCCTGCGATGTGCCTACTGCTAACTGCGATTAAAGGATTGAAGGGATCGTAATGGTGAGTGAGAGGGCGATGGAGGTGCGAGTATGATAAACTTTTCGTGAGCCTCTTTGTCTGAGAACTAATGTAATTCTCCTGATGTGGATTATTCTGAAGGAGGATGCTGGGGGAAGAGATCAGATGATGGCTCAGAGGGGGAGATTTTGCAGGAGGGATTTCAAATGCGATGTGCAATGGGTGAGGCAGATTTAATTGGATTTGGTTAATACTAACACATCAAAATATAGTCCTAGGAGACTTAGACTTTAAGGAAGAAGAGTTGCTACGATACCTGTCCAGGATGAGACATTTAGTTGCGCACTTCATGGGCGTAGGATCACAATCGTCCTTGGTCTTCGGAATGGATAATAATTCTGATTTCCCCCAGATTTTTTGCTTGATATGTCGTGAATTCCATCTGATATTTCCTGCAGGGATATCTTCTTGTTGATTTCCTGTTGTCCTATTGAAAGTGTTTTGGAAGTTTTCACTATTTTTTTAAAAAAGAAATTCTTTCTTCATGACATATGGTTTGGTCTATGGAACTGAAGTATGGTATATATCTTCTTTCTCCTATGTGGTTGCTTCTATTCGTTGAACTACTTGGTTTGTAAAATCATCAATCAGTTGATTGTGTTTTCTCAGAACATGTTTGAATGTCACCACTCCTGAACCATCCAGATTAGTTCTTATCCTCTTATATATTTTGTTTATGGCTACATTGTTGGGGATTTTCTTTCTAAACATTGCCTCTATAACAATAGTTTAATCTCTTATTATGATTGGGTCTCGAATAACTCTCTTTTTAATTATTCTTGACACCATTAGCAAGCTATACGCTTTTGCTTTGTTGTTTGATGTTTCTCCCAGACCCCATTCATATGAGACTATCTCTTGCCCATCAGGATCGATTATAATTCCTCCTGCCCCTGCTTTTCTGGGATTGTTTTTGATGCCCCGTTAAAGAAGAGAGTATCTTTTTTGTTTTTTTTCCAATTTGCAAATTCTTCTTCATTTAGCCTAGTTTTCCAACTCTGAGCTGAAGGAGTTTTCTTGTGTCCTTTTTGCCCATTGTTTTTTGTTATAGTTGATCATTTAAACAGGAATGCAATAAATTACAGATATAACCATCAACACAGAGATGCAGCAGAAATAATACTTCATTTCATTAATGTAAAATACTGCAATATGCTTACAAACATAAATGAAAATGAACCAGCGAGGGTGATGGTAACTTATTTCTGAGAAGATATGTGGGGGCTACATGCCTCTGAACTACCTTACAATGAGGTTCAAGGGCCTTTTTATTATTAAACAATAAGAGCAAACCCTAAACAACCAAAACCCCAACCCGAGGAGATGTAACACCAAGATTTTATGGGCCCCGTTGGGGTGAGTTCGATAGCCAACTTCTCGAGGTCGTGACTTGGTCATATTATCTCTGTTTGAACGCATGATAACCCATTGGAAAGATCTATCCGAGGAATACGACAGAAAAGACGATTTTAGACAGAAAATTGTTGGCGGTAGATTTCCAAAAAAAACGTCATTTAGGGCCTCAAAACGGCTCTGGAAGTTTAGGACCTAAAAAGCTGCTAAAAATAGTAAATTGTGCTACAACTAAGGAAACTGACAAACTGAAAGAAGAAATGGTGGGGGTCCAAGTGGAATTGGAGGGTGGCCACCAATATCCACCTGGATCAATAGCTTTCCTGATCCAGTCTTTCTCCTCTTGCTGTAGGATGTTATAGTCCATTGCTCTAGTCCCTTTTGTATTTAAGATTTCAGATGTTAAGCCCCAAGTTTTGGATAAAAATTTCCCTATTCTTGGGGTATGGATTTTGAAAATAATTGTATTTCTTGTCAACCATATTTGTCAGCACAGGATTGCTGAAAGGCACTTCCAGAACCTCTTAATTATCACCTTGTTCTTTGTTGAGTAAGGGTATGCCTTCTCCCAAGCTTGAAAGAATTCTAAAAAGGGCTTTGCATAATTTAAGTTGATTTCAAGGGGACTTGAGAGCTGATTCCAACATTCTTTAGCTATCTTGCAGTCCTGGAATAGGTGTTGGATGGTCTCTTCTTTCTTCAAGCACGTAGAACACCTGGAGGGACCATGAAAGCCTTTCTTTTGGAGATTTTCACTGGTTAGGATTTTGCCTTTTAGGAGGGTCCAAATGAATATTTTGATTTTAGATAAACTTTCAGTCTTCCATACTGTTTTCCAAAGGCCCCAATCATGTTGATTTGGATGATCTTATAGGGCTTTATAACCAGTTTTGACTGTGTATCCTCCTCCGCTTGGATCCCAAGCAAATTCATCTTCTTCCTCAGTGCTTGTGGGTGTTGCTCCTTTGAGGTGTTGCCTTAATCTATCCCACTGACCTTTCAAATTTGGAGGGGTTATTATATTTTGCCATTCTTTCCATTCTCATTGATCCCAAATAGAGATTGAGTGAAGTGTGTTGAGGCCTCTTTCTGTCATCCAGTTTTTAATGCATTCTAGTTTCAATTGAAACTTTAAAGGCTCTTTCCCCATAATTATGTCCTCCCATATCGAGACCATTTTCCCATTGTCTGGGATTTTAGAGATATGCTTTCTGAATAGTGGAATTGTCTTTTTCACGCGCTTCTATACTTGATTGCACGGCCTTATGGGAACATTTTCATTCAATAATTTTGTTCTAGATTTGTCCATGTATTTTGTGGTGAGTGTTTTTTTTCCACCGGCTCTCCTTTCCTGTTATCATTCTCCATATTATATTCATTCCCAAAGAAGCATTCATCAAGTTAGGTAGTCTTATTTGTAAACCTCCTTGTTCATATGGTAATGTGACTTGCTCCCACTTGACCAAACTGAATTTTTTATTCTCTTGTTTCCCTCCTTGCCATAAAAAGCTTTTTATTATTAATTCCATTTGTTTGTGTGCACTTGCAGGTGCCAAAATTATTGCATATTGATATATTGGGAGTGTCAAGAATAATGTCTTTATCAAAACCACCCTGCCTGCTATATTAGCCACATCATACCCCAATTTTGAATTTTATTTTCATTTTTTCAATCTGTTTGTTCCATAATTATGCCTTCATATTCTTTGGAGATAGGAAGCCCCAAATATAAGAAATGGGTCCATTTTTCCTAAGTGGGGATTTCTAGAATTTGCGAGATCCTTTGCATGGTTCTGGAAGGAGTGTTCCAACCATATATTCTGCACCTTAGGTTGTTTAAAAGTCCCCCTGAGACCTGAATAAAGTCTTCCGAGACTTTTTTGAATCTTCTTGCAATTATTGTTGAAGCCCCTCCCAACAAGAGGGTATCATCCACAAAAAGGGAGTGGTTAATGCTCTTTACTCCTCTTGCTATTTGGAGACCTATAATATTTCTTTCTCTCCTTTGTTTTTCTAAGGATCTGCTTAAAGTTTCGGCCATTATAATATAGAGAAAAGGGGAAAGTGGGCACCCTTGTCTAAGACCTCTCGAGATCTGGAAGAATTCAATTGATCTTCCATTTATAAGAGGTGCAATCCATGGGGCCGAGATGTAGGCATGGATGACCTCTATTATGTCTTGAGAGAATCCGAATTTTTGGAGTGCTGCCATTAAATATGGAAGGCTGACCCTATCAAGGGCGTTTTCCATACCTAATTTTATAATGATTCCTTTCTCTTTCCTTTGCATGCTTGTATGGATGGCTTCCTGTACAATAATTACGTTGTCAATGATTTGCCTACTAAGCACAAAACCTCCCTGACTTTCAGATATTATCTTCGGAAGCACTTTCTTGATTCTATTGGCAATTATTTTAGTAATAATCTTGTAGGAGGAGTTACAGAGGGAAATAGGGCGGAATCGATTAAAGGTGGATGGATTGGGTTCTTTTGGGACTAGAGCCAAATAAGAGGATTTTGTATTGCTTCCTTCTTCTTTTTTAATACATTTCTCACCATTCTTAGGAAATCCATTCTTATAATATTCCAATGTTGCCTATAGAATGCTATTGTGAAACCGTCTAGCCCAGGGGTCTTGTCTGGATGGAGGCTCCATATGGCTGCAACTACTTCCTCTTCCGAGATCTCTTTGTTTATTTCTGAATTATGCTCTTCTTTTATTTTTATTTTAGTGTGATGAAGGAATCTTTCATGATCTGTTGTGTCTTCGCTGGCTGTGAGGAGGTGTTTGAAATGGTTATGAGCTACTTTTTCAACTCCTCTGCTCCTTTGATCTCTTGCCCATCAACTTGGATTTTATCTATCTGATTTATTGCTCTTCTTATTTTCATTGTATTGTGGAAGAAAGTTGTATTTTTGTCCCCTGCGTTGAGCCAAAGGCTTCTAGATTTAAATCTTGCCTCTTCTTCCTCTTTTCTATTTTCCCTGTATATTTCCCAAAATATCTCATTCTCTTTTAAATAATCTTATTTTTTCCTCCTCTTTGTTTTCCTTTTCTTTTTGCATGTTGTCCATTTTTATTTGCAACTCTGTTTTTTTTTTTGGATTTCATTCTCTCTTGCCCATGCCTTGAGCTTAATTCTCAAATTTTTAAGCTTTGTTTCCCAAACATATTGAGGTGATCCTATAATTCTTGGTGCCCAAGCTTCTGTGATTTGGTTCCTGAAATCTTCATTGTTGTCCCATATTGGGTTGTATTTAAATGGAAGAGGTCCTTGATTTTCCATTTTGCCCAATATCATTGCAACTGGCTTGTGATCGGATGTCATTGTATGAAGAATTTTTTATTTTATCGAGCTGTAGCCTAATGCGATGTTTTCTTGGACCAATATTCTATCCATCCTTTCCTTTATGTTACTTTTGCCAACTCTCTTGCTGCTCCATGTATATTTCCCATTGCTTGGAGGGATATCAATTAATTTCTGCTGCTCCATTATTGTTTCCAAAGCATCCCTCGATGGATCAGCGTGATATATCCCTCCAAACTTCTCTTCTATATTTCAAACCAAGTTTACGTCCCCTCCAAGGATCATTTTCCCATTTTGGATTTCAGTTAGAGTTTCCTTTAGAGTACTCCAGCATTGCTCTTTTTCCCTGTAATGATTTGGTGCATATATATTGATGAAGTTGTACTGCTCATTTGTACTTTTTTGATTTAGATCTGTTTGGATCCAATTTTGTTCCTTTTTGTATCATTTCCCAATCTCCTTTTTTCCAAATCATACAGATTCCTCCTGAGGCTCCTGTAGCCTATATTGTTGCTCCTTCGTAATTATTTAGTTTTTTTATCATGTTTCCAGTTTCTTGGCTATTTATTTTGGTCTCCTGAATCATGAATATGTCCAGGGATTCTTTTGCTAATATGTCCCTTGCTGCATTTTCTTTTAAAGTTGTTCCCAGTCCAAGACAATTCCAGGAGACCACAACCATTACTTATTTGTTTGGTGATGCGCAGGACCTTTCCCTCTCTGTTGGCTTTTGTCAAAGTTTCCAAAACTTTTCCCGAAAAAAGAATCCATTGGTTGTTGCGTACCTAAAGCCATCTCCTTAGTTGCTGCTTCATCCCTCAGCTCCTGCATTTTTTTTATGTTTAAAGGTTTGAAGGGATTCCTTGGACTGATTTCTAGTTAATATTCTATCCACTGATGGGGGTGGTGGAGAGAAAGTGCTTGTAGGAGAGGGGGTAATGATGGGGGAGCTATGTGGTTGAAGAGGAGATCGGGGAGAAGGTGGGGCTGAAGGCTCTTCCAAGGGCCCAAATGGGTTTATGTTAATGAGAGAAGAGGGAGGTTGATTGTGCATTGATATGCGCATCAGTGTTCACATGTTATCAAGTGCACATGATGTGGTCATTGTTGTCACACATGAGGTCATGGTTTGTATAGTTGATATGGTCATGCATTATGACTAGACTCTAGCTAGAATGGTGTGTATATGGTTTTGTACTCATGTGTTACATGTCTATATGTAGTTGTTGTGCATGTATAGTCTTGGTTATAGGTATGCATGAATAGTACGTCAAACATGCCTTGTGAAGTCATTGTATGCAATTTAGGTCATCTTGGTGCTATAGGCATGTTATGATGCTAGTGTGTTGAATGAGGTAAAGCAGGAGATGCAAATCATCAAAATGAGGTTGCAGCATTAGACTCTGGGGTAAGAGCATATCATCATACAGGTATTGTATGTTTGACATGCAGGTATGTAAGTTAAGGATTGTCATATGCATTAGGTTTATATACATTAGGTTCATGTACATGTTTTGGATTTTATGTTTACATACATAATAGATTATAGTTAATAGTATAGTTATATGCACATGTGTCAGATAGTCAAGGATGGTAGTAACATGTGGTTGTATGCATTGCTATTTTTGTTTTATGTTAGCTAACTTGATGATCATGTTATATGTTATTGACGAGCATGTTATATTTTAATTGATTGTTGTTATATGTTAGTTAACTTGATAATTAGGGTTATTTCACTGAGATCTTCATGTTGTAATTTGGATTGGTCATATGCGTGATGGTTATGTTTGTTTCATTGAAGATATTCAGGTTATACGTATTGTGTTAACCTGGTTTGACCTATGCAAATGGTTATGGTTGCAATATTCAGGTATGAGCTGACATATTTGTGATATGGTGACATACTAATCTATAATGATCATACATATGTGATTGCTAATCATGAATGACAAATGATTATGAGTTCATGATGTGAACATGTTAGTTAGTTACTGCTACAGATATCATGATTTAGGTTTGAGTTGATATGTTGTGAAGTTGCATCATGCTAACCTAGATTGATTTTGCAGACAAGATAGCCTCCCATGAAATACACTAGGGTATGAATTCACTTATGTAGTATATTTGGTGCTTGATTGTTTGATTATGTCATCTATTTGGTGTTCAAATGTTTGGTGTCTATTACGTCGTCTCATTGATTCATTTAACATAGTATGGTTGCAAGTTTGTTGAATGTTTGATGAGTTGCATAATATAAGTATGTATTCAAATGATATTGTTTTGAGATGATTGTACTAATACATGTGTCAAGATTATTGATATGTACTTGAGTGTAGTAGGTGATAGTTGTAGCATTATGTTTGATGGCTATGTGTTGAATATGGATTATGATATGAATGTTAGTATTGGTAAAGGTTGATTTCAAATTGATAGATATGATTGTCTTGATATTTGGAACATGTAGTTGACATGTGTGAGCAGTTGTAGGAAACATGTTTGGTATTAGTGTGACAAGGTAAAAATCGATGTGTTTATATAACTAACAATTAGGCGATGTGATAGTATATAGTAAGACTCAATTGCAGCAGGGTAAAGGTAAAAGAAAGGAATCAGGTAAGAATTCCTTTGGCTATGTTTGGAAACCCTAATTCCAAACGAACGAGTGCTTTGCATACAGGGGTCTTCTTAACCTTGATTTTGTTTGACATTATGTGGATATGTGCTAGATTCATGAGCATGTGCTTGACAGGTATATTATTTAGTCTCTAGTTACAAGTGGATCTATCAAGGGGATTGGAGTCCCTTGAGAGATGGTGCGGATGTTTAGTTGCAAGCAACGTGCTTGGCACAACAAGATAAGGTAATTGATGTATTGTTATGTTTATTTATACACTGACAATTATGTGTTTATGGCAATATGATGCAAGGGACCACATGGAAAATAGAGGTTTCCATGAAATCTTGAAGAAGGCTCTGGTTGACTTTACCTGGGTGATTGAGTCATGGTGTTTGTTGTCAGTCTTGTGCTTTTGGTCTTTCATGATTTGTTGTGCTTGATTTGCGACTTTGTTTATGTCTAGTGTATGGTTATACCACTTCGTTTGCGGAGTCGTGTTGTTATTGGTTTTCATGGTTTTCTTCTTCTTGTTGGTTTCGTTCTTACCTTTTATGTTTTGAGTCTGGACAATTGGTTGGGAAAGAGAAAAAGTTGATAGAGCTCAAGGAGAGTTGTGTGGTACCCAACAGGTAATGTAAGACACAGGTGAAGCTCTGTGTATGAGTAAGCGCAGTGGAAGGTAAGACTATGACAATCGATTGGATTGGTTGGGTCCATTGGGGTAAATGGACGATGACAGAATAGTCATGGGAAAGGTAATCAAGAAAAAGTAAAGTAAATGGATTGAGGTGTCGGATGCCCTGCTATGTTGGGACTGTTGTTCTCAATATTGCACATGTGTTGCATGAATAAAGGAAGTTCTCTTAACCTTGACCTTATAATATCTGGAATTTTTGGTGTGATCATGATTATGTTGATGTTTATATATGTATACATGTAAGCGTGTATGTATGTCATGTCTGACAGGGTGATCATGAATCATGATTATTTTATGCTAATGTTTATATGTACATATGTGTGTATGTATTACGTTGACTGACGAGATCATTATTATTTTATGATGTGTGTATGAGTATATGTATCTATGCCACTGTCTAACAGGGTCATCAGGAATCATTCTTGTGGAGGAATGATTGCTTACACAGGAAAATGACATGAAGAGGTTCCTGGTCTATGAGGAATCAAGTGGGAAGAGTAGTCATGGCAAACATATGAGGTCAATATCATGTGAATATGAATTTATATTGTATGCTTGTATTATGCCTATGCTTATGTTATGGATAGGTTATACCGAGGGATACACTAGCAAAGTGAAAGTAGTTTGGTCTGCGACATGCTGGGACAAGCATGGAGAAGAAACTGGAAGCAAGGTTCCTTGGTAAATAGTCAGTATGGTTTTGAATGTGTGGTATGACTATTGTGCATATGTCATATATCTTGTACTTGTTGCACTTTTGATGTTGTGTGCATGTTATGTGATGTATATTTAGTGTGTGTACATGTTGATTATGTAATGTTATGTACATGGTGTAGTACAGATAATGTTGTATGAATGTTGTAGATGGTGCTATGTACATGTTGGATATGAGTAATTGTGTACATATTATACTATGTGCATGATGGATATGTGGTGTTGTGTGCATATGTTGCTATGCACATGTTGGATATGCAATGATGTGTATAGATGATGCTATGTACATGTTGGAAATGCAATGCTATGTACAAGTGGTGTTGCATGCATATTGTACATGTGGTCTTATGTACATATGGTGTGGTGTGTATGATTGTACAAGTGGTTTTGTGTGCATGTGGTGTTGTGTACATGTTGTACAAGTGGCGTTGTGTGTAGGTGGTGTTGTGTACATGTCCTGCATATGGTGTTGTGTACATGCAGTGTCACATACATGTCATGCGTGTGGTATTGTGTACATGTGGTAACGTGTACACATTCTACAGCGGTGCAGTGTACATATGGCAGTGTGTACATGTTGTGCAAGTGGTGTCGTGTACATGTGATGTTGTGCACACCTTGTGCTGGTGGTGCTTGGTACATGTGGTACTAGTGTACATGTAGGATTGAGTGGAAGTCGTACATGTTGTGTTGCGAGCATGCGGTACTATGTATGTTCATTGTGTAGACATGGTATCGTGACATGCATTCATTGTGTTACACTCTAGATACATATTTCTGTTATGTTGTACATTAGGTGTAGGTGCATGTATTGTGGTGTACACCCGATGTAGGCGTATGTATTGTGTTTTGTTGTATACTGGGCGTACGTGTATGCATTTTTTGGTGTCGCACATGGTGTGCGGATGAATGTCTTCTGATGTACATTGTGCACGTGTACATGTTATGTTGTGTTGTACACCAGGTGTAGGTGTTTGTGTTGTGTGTAAGGTATAGGTGCATGCATTGCATGGTGTGGTACGCCGTGTGTGATTGTATGTGTGTGATGCACACTATGCGTATGTGCACCTAGTTGAGGAGAAGGCATTGAATGTTTACTTGGTGTGGAAACCAATCCAGTGTGTGTACAGAAAGAACAAAGGCAGAAGTAAGGATCAATGTAGGATATGTATTGGTATTGTATTGCAGTTTTACTATGCATATGATTTATGATTCTTGTCTATGATGATTACATGTGATATATGATTTCGGTTTATGATGGTTATGTTATCACTCTAAAATTTCCCTAGGGTTGTGTTGTGCCTTGCAAAACAACCCCCCATTTCAGAAATATCTTTTTCAAAAAAACATTAGAATATGGAATGGGTCCCTCTTAGAAAATAAAATTGATATCAAAGCTTTATTTCATTTAAAGAAACAACAAGGCGCAAATAAAGTTTTGGCGATAAAGTTATCGGAAGATCGTACATCGCAAAGGTGAACAACCAATGCATCAAATGACATATACCCTTTCCCCGATGCGATAAAGCCATCGGCGATATCGCAATCGGCAATCGGCGAAACCCTTATGTGTCCTTAGTGCACCACATGGTAAATCCCCGATGCGATAAAGCCATCGGCGATATCGCAATCGGCCCCACTCCTTTTTTAAACACATATGCGCTATGCTCCCCGCCGATGCGATATCGCAATCGGCAATCGGCAATCCTCTTATACCATTCTTAACGCTCATATGGTTTTCGCCGATGCGATATCGCAATCGGCGATAAGCGATATCCAAACCCATTGTTGAAGCCATTCGTGCCCCTCTTTCCTTGCGATGCGGTAAAGCACAATTTTCAATGAAAAGCCAGTTAAGTGATTGGAAGGCCAATTTATTGGTAATTAAGGCATAATCACTCATACCCGGCCGCCCATACGTCCTCTACTCGCTTTAAGAGATTTACGAATCAAATTCGGAGTAATGGGCATTTATAAAGGTGGCAGACCCTATACGGTTACATAATGAATCCCTGCCCTAAGATTTGCCTAAAGATTGTCTCCGCGCCGTTCAACAAAAGCCAGATATATCAACGTTAATCTTTTACATTCGAATATCATCTCTAAGTCTCTCTATTATCTCTGTGTTACGCCTGATCTTATTCTCTGTTGCAGGATAAATTTCTACTAGAGAACTCAAAACATGATGGGGAAAAAGTCCAAGAAGGCCGTCAATGTTTCAAACGCACCAGCCACAGGACAATCAACGCAAAGTAGTAAGAAAGGTTTAATATCTGACACTACATGCGCAGGCCTAGCAAAGACCACTTGGCAAGGAACTTACGACTTAATAGAAGCCGAAAAACCAGCACAAGCAGAGGATGAAGCTACTGCGGATTCATCTGATAAGTCATAAACAGTATTAAAGATTTGGCAGACTCGTTCCTCCATAGAATTGCAGCTAGAGAACAAATGCTCCCTTATACTGACGTGGTGAAATGGGCAATTGAAGAGATCCCCTTCACTGATAGAACTTTCGTCACAAAGGATGGGAGAGTTTTTGGGTCATTCAAGCCTGAAGATCTGAGACAAATGTACCATTTGCCGGCGTCAGAAGAAGTATATAATAGCGCCTTTCTAAAAAAAATTGCAAGTGAACACGCGATCGAATCTGAGCCTATCAAGGAGTGGAGGCAGAACCCAGCTAAACACAAACATGAATCCTCCGGTAAGTACTCAGTCGACTCTCTGTGTTCTCCTTACTGTTATGCTGGCATAATGATGTGTAGATTGTGGGGTTTACATGATTCCGCCGTTTTCACCATTGAAATGGTTCCTCTCATGGAAGCGGCGGTAAACAGTGTTATTATGGATTGGGCCACTATTCTATCAGATAAACTGGCAACAGCTGTTATCAATTTTAGGAACAATTCTAGAGTCAGCGAAAGAATAATTCCTCCTTTTTACTACAGTGCGTATATCTTGGACACTTTGTGTTTTAATTCTGAATTCCCTATTCTTGGCTGGAGGTGGACCGTGCAGGACCCCTCGCCCATTCACATTTATCATCGTAAAATGTGGAAACCCTCTTATAAAAACCACATGTACCAGATTTGCAATGGTTTCATGGTGCCTGTATATTATGCAATTTTTGACAAACCTATCCCCAAGATTTCCTACCTTGCTTCTTTGATTTGCCTGCGGTAGGTAGTTGGTTCGGAGAAGAACATTTCACTTATATTAGGGTTTTCGGAAGTCAAGCAAACCCTCATGTCCTTCCTTTATATGTCCCCGATAAACTGTTAGCAAGGGAGATTGCTTACCAAATAATAGCAGAAAGCACCACTCAGATCCTTAAAAAGGAGAAGAAAAGGGGTTGGCCTACTTTCCCCTTTAGATGCGGGGTTTTCACACTGAATGATCTAAAGCATGCAAAGAAAGAAGCTTCAAAGATCCAAGCCCTAAATTTTGCTACCCTGCCCAATAGGCTATTCGATCCAAAGAAAACAGCGTATGCTGCTTTGGAGCATGCTAAGTTAGCACTATTTAATCACAAAGATGATATGTTTGATGACATGTTCAAATCGGCCGAATCAATATTTCAGGTCATGCAACTCGCCAAGAGGCAATACAATGATGAAGGATTAATTGAGTTTAATAAACTCAGAGAACAGAGGTTGCAAACTCTGCCTTTGGATTTGTTAATAACTGACCAAGCAGCATCATCAAGTGGCCCTGGCAAGCAACAGACTAAGAAGCCTCCTGCTACAATAAAGACCAGTAATAAAGAGCAGGAGGAACAACAAAGGAAGCAGCGAGAAGAGAAGATGAAACGGGATCAACAAGAACGCTTGAGGAAAGAGAAGGAAGATAAAAAGCGCCAAGAGCAGGCAGAAAAGAAGCAAAAAGAGAAGGAAAAGGAACAGGCAGAGAGGAAACAGGCCGAGAAACAACGAGAAGAACAGGAGCAGAGAGAAAAAGAAAAGCAAGAACAACTGCTTAAAGAATCCCAGTCTAAACAAAGCGCCACCGATATCAATAAAAGTGTTGTCACAAATCCTCAATTGCAAAAGGAATGGCAACATTTCACCACCATCATCGATGGAAATAAAGACTCGCAGAGCACGGATACTCCAAAAAGCAGCACTGAATAGGGTAAAACCTTATCTCAGGGTTTAAGCATAACCAGCGCTACACCAAAGTCAAAAGAGGTGGAGATTATTCCGAAAAGCCCTAGTGAACAAATTATGCTACAGGTAGAAGATATTCCCCCTCTGAGTGTCTTCTACAGCCCAAAATATAAAGCCGTAGTAAAACGATCGAGAAAGAGACAAAGGCCTGATCAACCTTCTATCTTTCCCGAGTCAACCATTATGGGCAATGTAGTATGGAAGCAGAAACAAGACCCCTCCGATGATCTAACCAAACTCTCACAGTATGCTGGAGCCTATTCAGCTGCTACTATAGACAAAGCATCCAAGGTAAGTCTTCTGCTTAAAACTAGAGAGCAAGAAATTTCCGCTTTACAAGAAGAGTTGGCAGCAATGAAACAAAAGGTGACACAAACCGAGGCACAGTTAGAGCAACAACAACAAATGAATGAGCAGTTGACTAAACAATGGGAGGAGGAAAAACAGAGCATTAATCAGTCAGCAGTCCATAGACAAAATGAGTTGCAAAAGGCTCTAGAACAATTAAAGGAAGCAAATGAGCAACTATTGAAAAATAAGGATGAGCATATCGCCCAGATTACAGCACAACTGGATAATTTCAGAGGAAATTCACAGGTAATGGAATTCAGAAAAGAAGCGACAATAGTTAACAATGTGCTTATATCGCAAGTCAAGATATTGGCTCAATACCTTGCTCAAGCATAACCACTTTGTGAATTAGCCACAATTGTAAGCGATCGAGTAGAAAAGGCAAGAGATGACTTGAATCAAGCCGATGAAATTATCATAGCACACCTTGAATGGCAAGATTCAAAGGAAGGAAAAGATTCTAATTTGC
>APFE031326857.1:7937-34090 GCA_000404065.3 Pinus taeda
TGAGGAGACCTTCGCTCCTGTGGCTCGATATACTTCGATCCGCTCCATTATATCGATAGCAGCAAAGATGGGTTGGAAGATCCACCAGATGGATGTGAAGACCGCATTTCTCAATGGCTTCATACAGGATGAGGTGTACACAGGGCTTTGAGGTGCATGGGAAGGAGTCCCATGTGTGCAGACTGAAGAAGGCCCTTTATGGCCTGAAGCAAGCTCCCAGAGCTTGGTACTCCAGGATAGATACATATTTGCAGGGGATGGCTTTCACAAAGAGAGAGGCAGATCCGAACCTTTACTTTATTGTGATTGGTGAGGAGCCTCTCATTCTGGTGCTGTATGTGGATGACTTGGTCATTACAGGTGCAAAGAGACTCATAGAGCACTGCAAGAGAGATCTTGCGACGGAGTTTGAGATGAAGGACATCGGCTTGATGCATTACTTTTTGGGTTTGGAGGTGTGGAAGGAGGAGGGGCATTTCTTCCTGGGGCAGAGGAAGTATATTGTGGACATCCTTAGCAGATTCCACATGGAGGATTGTAGACCCATGTCGACACCGATGATTACCAACTGGAAGAAGCTTCATGCTTCAGATTCTGAGTTGGCGGATCCCACATTGTACAAGCAGCTGATTGGTTCCTTGATGTATTTGGTCAACACTAGACCAGATATCTATTTTGCACTCAACACGATGAGTCAGTTTATGTGTGAGCCTAGGAAGGTTCACTGAGTGGCTGCAAAACACATTTTGCGGTACTTGCAGGGTACAGTGGATTATGGTCTGGACTACAGGCAGAGAGATGGAGTGAGATTGGTGAGTGAGATTGGGCAGGTTGTGCTTCTGATAGGAAGAGCACTTCAGGGTGTTGTTTTGGGTTGGGTTCAGCAGTAGTGTCATGGTGCAGTCGGAAGCAGCAATCAGTAGCACTGAGTTCAGCGGAAGCAGAGTATATGGCAGCCAGTCTAGCTAGTTGTGAGGCCATCTGGCTTCGCAAGATGTTATTTGGCTTATTTGGTCAGCCGTTGAGACCTTCAGTGATTTACTGTTATAATCAGAGTTGCATTAAACTCACGAAGAATCCAGTGTTTCATGACAGGTCAAAGCATATCGGGATCAGATATCATTTCATCAGAGACTATGTTCAGAAGGGAGCTGTGAAGCTTGAGTATATTTCCACTGATGAGCAGGTTGCAGATATTCTTACCAAAGCTTTACCACGGGGCAAGCATGTCTACTTCAGAGGCAAGATGGGTGTGGTGAGGAACACCTTCCTCGGTAAGAGGGAGTGTTGAAATTTGGTACCGGAGGACCGGTGGTTCCCTTTGGCTTTGATCTTTGGCCTAGGGAAAAGTGTCCAAAAGAATTTAATTTTTCTCCTAAAGTAATTTTATAATTTTTTTATAAAGTTAAATCTAATTTAAAAGTGACTTTAAGTGATAAAGTTACTAAGTCTAATTTTAAAGTGACTTTTATAAAGTCAATGAAAAATTAGAAGGAAAAGTGACTTTGGAAATAAATGACTAAGTGGGTCTTTATTAAAGTGGGGTGAATTAAAAAATAGAAAGTGAGATTTAAATGAGAATTTAATCTCAGCCATTGATCTAAATCTATTTCAGCCATTGGATTTAGGGATCACCCAAAAGTCACTTAGGGTTGGATTAAGGGAGAAAAAGGAGGAAAAGATCATTCATTCTTTCATGAGCAAATTGGGAGAAGGAGAGCAAGAGAGCAAGGGAGATTTCTGGACAGGAAGGGGAAAGAGGCAGCAGCTTGGCACACATACCAAGGCAGCACTTCAGCAAATCCGTACAGCTGAAAGAACAAGCATAAAAGGCAAATTTTTGCTGAGCAAACAGGGAAAAACTAATTTCTGGGCATGAATTTCGAGGAGGTGATTTTCTGCACGGAAACCGAGGTCTGTCCGTACAGTCCGTACGTACAATCCGTATGGTCCGTACATCTGTACGGTCTGTACAGTTCTTACAGCAAATTTCCAGATTGTCTGTTGGGCTCAAAAACAGATAAGTTTACTTGCTGGAAAAATTTGTTTTGCTGTAATTTTTGCTAAAAATTTTCTCACTGTAAAAGGCATTTTCCAGAAATAAAGAAGAGCTCTTAAATTGGTTTTCCCCAAGAGTTGTAGGGGTTTTTTCCAGGGTCACATTGACCAAAAATCTCAGTGTTTAAATGTGTTTTAATGGTTGTTTGTTACTGCTGATTTTTAAGTCTGCAATTTCCAGCATTCTGTAAAATTTCCAGAATTTGTGTTTTCAGCAAATGTATTTTTTTCAGCTTGTTGAATGTATGGTTATGGGAAAGGGCATTTAACTACATGGGAGAAATAAGGTGAAACTGAAAACTGGGGTGGGAAAACAGAAATTTCTACAGGGGTAAGAGGCTAAGTAAAGCCATGTGAAGCACCAAATGAAGTGTTAGGTCCTATTAGGGTAGAATATCTTTCCAAACTTTAAAAGTTTCATAAGGATAAGGTTAGAGAGAAGGTCGTTCAAGATGTCATTTCAAGGAAGAGGGAATTATTAGAAGCCATGAAAGAGAGTGGGTATGATGATTATGAAATTCAAGACTCCTCTTCTATCCCTTCCACAAATTACCCCTTTCACTATGTTCATCTTTCTTTTGGCCAACTATCAAAAGGAACAAAGAGAACAAACATCCATAGTTATTTCTCATCCTCCAGCATTGCCTCTTCTAATCCTACTTCCTCCCAGCCAAGTCGTCAACCCACTTTGGATCAACATTGGAAAAAACAATGCAAAGAAACTTCTTATCAATATTTTGCTAGATGGTGGTATGATGCAGATATCCCATTTAATGTTGCTTGCTCACCTTATTACCAAGCTATGTGGGACTTGGAAAGGGCTTCAAAGGCCCTAGTATGTGTGATTTAGGGGACCTCTTTTGCAAAAAGAGATTTCTTCCATTGATGAGTATTTGGCTAAGTATAAAGATTCATGGCTCAAAACAAGTTGTTCCATCATGTCAGATGGATGGACCGATGGAAAGAACCGCACTATTATTAATTTCCTTATTTCTTGCCCTCAAGGAACCATGTTTTTTATATCAGTTGATGCGATGATAAGGTGAAGGATGCAACCCTTATATTTGAGCTTTTGAATGACATTATTCAAGAAATGGGGGAGCAAAATGTTGTGCAGGTCATCACCGATAATGCCTCAAACTATGTTCTTGTTGGAAAGATGCTCGAGTCCAAATATAGGACCATATTTTGGATTCCATGTGCTGCACATTACATAGACCTCATGCTTGAGGATATAGTCAAAGTGGAGTGGGTAAAAAACATTGTAGAGCATGCCAAGTGCATTACAAAATACATTTACAACAACTCATGGGTATTGAGCCTAATGAGGAAAAACAATGGGGGCAAAGAGCTTGTTAGGCCAACAATTACGAGATTTGCAACTCACTTCCTCGCATTGCAATGTCTCAATGCTCAACATAAAAACCTACAAAAAATGTTTTCTGATGATTGGACTGAATCTTGGTGGGCTCGTAGACAAGATAGCAAAGACACCAAAAAGAAAGTGTTTGACAATTATTTTTGGAGAAGATCTGCAGAGCTTGTGAAAATCACTGAGCCCCTTGTTAAGGTGCTAAGGATGGTGGATGGGGGACATTTGGCCATGGGCTACATTTATGAGGCTATGGATCAAACAAAGGAGTAGATACGGGCAGCTTACAAGGACAAGTTGGCTAGATATGGTTGTATATGTGAGATCATTGATACTAGATGGAACAATCAACTCCATCGTCGTATACATGCAGCTGGGTAGTTTTTGAACCCAAAGTATCATTATAAAGCTCGGCTAGGAGATCTGCAGAATGGGGAGGTCAGAGCTGGATGATTGATTGCTTGGAGCGCATGGTCCTCAGCCATGCAGACTAGTTGGAAATACATAGACAACTTACTCCTTTCAGTATGGCAGCCGGTACCTCTGGAAAAAGCTTAGCAAAGATGGCAAGAGATGTGGATCAAGCAATTCCAATTTCCAATTTGTTTTTCTTTTCTAGTTAAATTGTTTACAAATTTACAATTCAAATTATCTATAAATACTTGTAATTTGTAAATAAGTAATGAAATGAATTAAGTTACTAATTAATGTCCTTTTCTTTGCAGCGCATTGGTGGGAAACATTTGGCGGCCAGTGCCCTCAATTGCAAAAGTTTGCAATTAGAGTCCTCAGCCAAACTTGCAGTGCTTCAAGTTGTGAGTGCAATTGGTTTGTTTTTTAGCGCATACACACGAAGAGAAACCATTTGGAACAAAAATGATTAAATGATCTTGTCTTTGTGCAATACAACCTTCGACTAAGGCGGAACCAAATGATGAACACAAAACACCTAATCTAGATCCCATTGTATTGGATAATATTGATCCAACATCAGAATGGGTGGAGACTGAAGATCCCATGTTTGATGTTGATTTTGATATTGACATGGGATTATCAGGGGATGAAGCAGATTTGGTGGTGCCATCAGAACTGTGAAAATTCCTAGATCTAAAAATCTCAAGAATCCTACTACAACCAACTGAGTCTACTTCACCTAGATCGTAAATTACATTACAAACTTATTTCAAAATTCTTCTTGAAACATTGAAGTAAATTACTGAAGTAGCCTACAACAAATTAATAATGATTCTGAAACATAGAAACTGAGCTAGGAAATACAAACATATAGGACACCTGTCTCTGGAAAAAACCCAATGCGAGAAAACCGATGAATCAGTTCGAAGGGTTTTATTTTGTTATGCAGCAGTGAATTCTGAGTACATCTATGGATGCCCAATTGGCAGTCCAAACAACAAGAAAATCTGGCAAAGATATTCCCTAAGCAACCTTGGCACTCATGTTGCCAGCACTCGCATTTCTGCACTTGTGCATTCTTGCACTCGCGTTCCTACACTCGCATGTCCCTGCACTCGCGCATTCCTACACTCGCGTTCCTGAACTCGCGCGTACCTGCACTTGCGAGTTCCTGCACTCGTGCGTTCCTACACTCGCGAGTCCCTGCACTGGGAATAACTCAACCTCTTGCTACTGCCTCTCTGGATCTGGAAATCTTCCTCCGAATCACTGTCCCTGCCCCTCTACTGCAAAAGATCTCTTCGATCATAATTTCCTCCTGAGAACTACTCACTTCAAAAATTCAATCTCTTGATCTCTCGATGTATTTTCCAAATGACCCTCAAGCCCCTTCTCATATCTTCCTGTTGGACAACCAACAACCTAGATTAACTCCTAATCAAAGGTTCAGATCATTTTGACTTGATCTCCATCTTTATCTAGAAGATTCACCCACAAATAGGCTAATAACCATTAATATTTTTAGTTTTACTTAGTTTAGACTTAGGAACTCCATTAAAAATATTAATTATTTTAATATAGTCTCTGAGTGGAATTTCCCAAAACGGTTTTTGGGTTCTTTGGAATGCATGTGCCCAAGTCTCCCTACAAAATTTGAGGCTTAGAGCACATCTGATGCTACCCCAAATCAACACTCCCTCTTAGCGAAGAATGTGCTCTAGCAATAGACGTTGTTGCATACTGCTCTGACTCTGAAGCATCGTCCTCTGCGCTGCTGATGTCTGACATGTTGTCCACCAACGACTACATTGTTGCTACTACTGTACTACTACCTTTGACATTGCCACTGCCAATGCTACATTTGTACTACAACTCCTTCTCAAATGTTGCATCTGTTATGCGTCTAGCACTGCCACTGCTAACACTGCATCTGTACTGCAACTTAGTTGTTGAGAGAAGCAACTGAAAACAACCAAAACTGGATAAGTATCCCGTGGATACACCTTGGTGCTGAAAGTCCGACTGCTACTAGACCCACGATATCTTCTTAAGCTACTGCATTGCTAAAGCTCTGCATTGTGCCTCCACACACTGTTCCCTCTCCTCTTTGCGTTGCTCACGTTTTGGCGCTACTAACTACTGCATCTGTCAAATCAACACTCCATGGCACCAACTGAGAACTCCATCCTGCTACTACTGATCATGGGCTCCTGTAACAAGGTAATGATCCAAGAGGTGGGCTCCTACCCATCTGTAGCTCTATCGAACTACAGTACTATCAGCCCACCTCCCTCATGGAGGTATCTTGGCTGTCATGGTGAAATCCTCCTGTTCGATCTTTGCAGCTGCAACCTTAGGATCATGCTTCTCATCCTTGTCCTTTTTCTTCAAGAAACACTGGGATGCATAGTGGCCCATCTCGCCACCTTTGAAACACTTCACCTTGGAGTTGTCCTTCTTTCGTCTCTATTGCCCTTGCTGCCCCTTCGATGCAAGGGTTGCATTATCCTCCTCCTCTTCTTTGGGCTTCGACCCATAGCTGTTGCTGCTTCTGTCAAGTTTGACCTTGACCAGGTCTCTCCACAGTTCTTCTTGTTTTAGAGTTGCCCACATCTCATCCCAATTAGGCAATCTTGCTCTACCCAGGATACTCTGGACAAAGACTTGCCACTCATCTGAGACAAATTTTAGGGTCAGTCTCACTAACTCTGAATCCTAAGGTGTATGCCCCGTAGCTGACAACTCATCACGGGTCTCCTTCAGCTTCATGAGGAATGGATCCATACATTCTCCCTTCTGCATCTACGCAGATCTCAACTTCTATTCCAAGTACATCTTTTGTTGCTCAGAAGATCCCTGATACAATGTGGCCAAAGCATCGCACATCTCCTTAGCAGTTGCTCTGCTAGCAACATGGCAAACCACGTGATCCTTGACTCCATCCAAGATCATCCTCTTGGTGTTTTCCATTTCAACTTTGTACTTCAGCTGATCTGCATCCGCAGGGACAGCTACCACACCATCAACATACGTCTTGAGGGCATGCTCATCTAGAAGGAAGGACATTCTAGCCTTCCAAATGACATAGTTGGAACCTGTCCTGATCCCTCAAGCCACTGGTTACCATATCCTCCAAAAACTGTCGAATAACTTTCTCTCTCCTTATTGCGTAGCTTCTAGGCTGGCTTACGCACTCCCTGATGGAGTTGGTAAGTCTGTTGCTCCTTTGCTGCTCAGCAAATGAGAAATACCTATTTCCTCAGCAAGAAATCACTGAGGAAGTATTCCCTCACTATGAGATTTGGTTCCTTCTTACGACAACTTTTCTGCCTAATACTCAGCTTGCAAAAAATTGCGTCCCTCTAGCTCTGTGTTGATGCTCTGTGTGGTTACCTCTGCCTTGGCAAATTCTTGATCTGGTAGTCTTACCTCTTTGTCAGCTCACTCAAAGAGAGACACCCACAAAAATATAGCCCTCAAGGCTAGAACTCCGTGATCCCTAAGGGGATTCAAACTATTGCTTGCTACAACAAATTGGCCCTTGCTTCAGTGTTAGATATGCTCTTCTTGTTTCACATCAACACCTCTGATGCCATGTGAAAATTCCTAGATCTAACAATCTCAGGAATCCTACTGCAACCAATTGACTCTACTTCACTTAGATCATAAATTACATTACAAACTTATTTCAGATTTCTTCTTGAAACATTGAAGTAAATTATTGAAGCAGCCTACATCAAATTAAATATGATTCTGAAACATAGAAACTGAACAAGGAAATACAAACACATAGGACATTGTTATTTTTGGACAAACATCCTCGGAGAAATCCAATGCGGGGAAACCGGTGCAGCAGCTCTGAGGGTTTTATTTTATCATGCAACAGTGAAATCTGAGTACATCTATGGATGCCCAACTGGCAATCCAAACAGCAAGAAAATCTGGCAGAGATATTCCCTAAGCAACCTCGGCACTTGTGTTGCCAGCACTCGTGTTTCTGCACTCGTGCATTCCTGCACTTGCGAGTTCCTGCACTTGTGTGTTCTAGCACTCACGTGTTCCTGCACTGGAAATAACTCATCCTCTTGTTATTGCCTCTCTGGATCTGAAACTCTTCCTCTGTATCGTTGTCCCTACCCCTCTACTGCAAAAGATCTCTTCGATCAAAATTTCCACTTGAGAACTTCTCACTTCATAAATTCGATCTCTTGATCCCTCGATGTATTTTCCAAATGACCCTCAAACCCCTTCTTATATCTTCTTGTTGGACAACCAACGGCCTAGATTAACTCCTAATCAAAGGCTCAGATCATTTTGACTTGATCTTCGTCTTTATCTAGAAAATTCACCCACAATTAGATTAATACCCATTAATATTTTAGTTTTCCTAAGTTTAGACTTAGGAACTCAATTAAAACTATTCATTATTTTAATATAATCATCTATGGGTGGAATTTCCCAAAACGATTTCTGGTTTCTATGAAATGCATGTGCCCAAGCCTCCCTGTAAAATTTGAGGCTTAGAGCACATCTGATGCTACCCCAAATCAACAAGAACCAGGATCAGTAGTCGCATCAAGGAAAGGAAAACAACCAATGGAAGGCACTTGTTATGCAGCTCGACCAACTAGTGCTTCTATTAGGTCCACTTCTATTGTTATTGGTGGCAGTGCTACTAAGGCATCCTCAGACTCTGATGCAGATGATGTCTATGTAGCTCTTGTTGATGATGATGATCATGTGTCTAGTAGTGGTGATGAATTTGATGATTGATCATGTGTAGACTCTAGAGTCTAGACTTGTAGTCCTATATTAGGCCAATAGCCTCATAGCTATGTTGCACAAAACTTCTAAGAACCCGACATTTCGGGGCCACCCATACCCGAAACTCCGAAACTCGACCATAATGTAATCATCTATGAGAGTTAATATAGACTTGGTTTTCCTTCTAAATTGTCATATATGAGTCTTATTCCCTTTTTTCTTGCAAAATATTATGTTATTCACTTATTTATAAATTTATTTATATATATATATAAACATATATGACGTTTCAGATGATGTATCAGCCGACATTTCCATTTTTGGGAGGTGACGTTTCTAAACATACCCCGTTTCAGAAACTCTAAAATGTCTTGGTGCTTTAGAGCCTCATTGCTTATGTATTTTGTCGATGATATGTATTGCACTCAATGCCAATTTGATATATTCACCTTTACATGGTATATAAATTAGTCAACTTTGCATATTTTGTCTCTATTGGCTTGGAATCATGATTTTAAATCTTAAAAATAGTTTTTTCATTAAAAATTAATTATTTAATGTATTTTTTTAAAACCAGTTTGATAGACCTAACTGGTCTCAGTTCGAAACTCGGTTCATTTGGTGGATAGGTCCGATCACTAGTTCTGGTTTTTTGAACTATGAGTTTCGCCTACTGCCATTTCTTTAATCTATGCTAAGGAATGCAGTAAGATCATCTCCCAGGCCAGGAAGTTTGTTTTCTTTTTTATTTGCTCTCAAAGGGGAAGATCATGGCCACATCCATGGCCCCCAAGAAGGGTTCCTCCACGAAGTAGAAGCAGGTGGACAAGGTAATGGAAGAATACAGGGACATCTTCTCCTCACCCACAGGGGTACCTATGCATTTTCAGGTCAAGCATTCAATCAATTTCACTCCAGGGGCACCTCTACCCAATGCGTCGATATATCGTGCTCTCTTCTAGAAAACGAAGAAATCAAGAAGCAGATCCAGGACTTGCTACAAAAAAGGCACATCCAACCAAGTTCCTCACCTTGTGGGAGCCCAATTGTGCTTGTACAAAAGAAGGATGGGACTTGGAGACTCTGCATTGATTATCAGGCACTAAATTAAATCACTGTCAGGAACAGGTATCCAATTCCACGGATTGATTCTTGACTAGCTCAAGGGGGGCAAGTACTTCAGTGAGATTGATTTTAACTCTGGCTATCACCAGGTTCCATTAGAACCCACAGATGTTTGGAATACCACCTTCAAATCCAAAAGGGCCTGTTTGAATGGTTGGTTATGCCCTTCGGGTTGGCCAATGCCCCTGCAACTTTTATGAGGCTGATGGATGATATCTTGCAGTCCTTCACCAACTCGTTCATGGTTGTATATGTGGACGACATCCTCATCTTCAGTAAGAGTTGGAAGAAAACTTTGCAACATATTCAGCAGGTCCTTCAAACCCTGTAGCAACACAAGCTATGTGCCAACTTCGAGAAATGCACCTTTGGCATGAACCAAGTCCAATATCTGGGTTACATCATTGATAAGCAAGGCATGCATGCGGATCCGGCTAAGATCTAAGTCATTCGGGATTGGCCAACCCCGACCACTCTAATAGAGCTTCACAGCTTTCTGGGCCTTGCCAATTTCTATAGAAGGTTCGTGTTGGGATTCTCTCATATCACTTCGCCTTTGAGTCAAGTTAGCAAGGGCAGAGCGAAAACAAAGTTTTTTTGGTCTGAGTCCCAACAAAAGGCGTTTGTTAAGCTAAAGCATCACCTTTGCTTTGCACTAGTGCTCACATTCCAGACCTGCAACAACCATTTGAAATTGAGATAGATGTCTCCAACTATGCTATTGTTGCAGTCCTTACCCATCAAGGACATCTGATGGCCTATCACAGTGAGACAGTCTCTCATACAATTCAGAAATACCCCACTTACAATAAAGAGATGTATTCCATCGTACAGGCTTTCTGGCAGTAGAAACATTACATTCTGGGAAGGAGAAGATCATCCACATATGAGAGTAATTATAAACATAGGAGGTAAGTCATTGGCAATGTTAAATGGGTGCTGAAAGAGTTGAACATGGGTGAGATGTTATTTTGTTGAAAAACTAATATCAAGGTATTATGTGGTTCTAGTACATGTTGGGTTAGATGAGAGCTGGAAAATTCCACTATGTTGATGGGATTTCCCTACAGTTGTAGTACTTGATCTCCACTAGTTGATTGGAAGGGTAGAGATCCAGAATAGGTAAGAAAATCCTTTTAATCTAATTGTGAGATTCATTGAAATCAAAGCATATGCATTCAGTTAATAATATCAAACCAATAGATACATATCTATGAATTGATGTGATGGTGTAAAGTCCCTTCCCTCGTGGTTTGTTCCTCTTCAAAGCTCTGTTTTTTTTAAGAATCCATGTCCTTTCCTTCTTCCCTGTATAGATAATTTCGTCGTATGGTTGTTTAGGGATGTGAACATTGTATCTCTGCGAATCTCTCAACTAAGAAGACCCTCGAAGAGCCAATAAAGATAGGGAAAAATCTTTTGGATGCTCCTATTTCAAGAGTGAATATAGAGACGAATGTGTTTGAGCGAGTGACATGTGAAGACACTAACCAGGATGCATTGACTAGGTAATCACATTTAATTCCAAGAGACAACATTGATAACAATGAATAGCATTTTAAAGATTCATAAAAATAGTCATATATATTAATTGGTTTGGATGTTGATATAATTGATATAAATTTTGTATACCATAAGAGATTTCTCTTTATCTTCTAGCTTTGAGTGACATTTCGTTTACTAATTTTTATATTCAGTGCTCTTCTATATGTCATGATCCTTCTCGAATTTATGTTTTTACGGCGTTTCCTTTACAACATCTGGTGCAATTGCTAGTTAGATTCTCCTAACTCATCTAGTATTTGAAGTTCATTTTATCACTTAGGTGGTGATGAGCTGCATATCCTCGGTATCCTTTGTGATCCTCTTCAATGGATTGATGTCCCTTTTTTTCCAAGTGAAAAGGGGGCTAATACATGGATGCCCACAATCTCCCTTACTCTTTCTCCTTGTGGAAAAAGGTCTGAGCAGAATGTTGGGGGAGGTGAAACATGAGGGGGAATTTAGAGGAATAGTAGTTGCAAAAAATTTAACAATCATACATATGTTGTTTGTTGATAATATCTTGATCTTTGGATATGTCTTTTGAAGGGATGCATAATTTTTACAATCCTCTTTGCTTCTTTTTGGGAGAGTTACAAGTATGAAAATAAATAATTCAAAATCAACTCTTTCCACAAGATGTCTAGAAGACGAGGAAATACTCCAATTTCAAACTCTCTTTCTATATACACCTCTTCCATTGGACGATGGGCTGAAATACCTAGTCTTTCACTGAAAGCCAAATCATTATAGGAAGGAAAATTCAAACTAGCTAGTGGAAAAGCTGGAAAAAAGGCTAAAGTAGTGGAGCATTTGATGGTTCTCTAGAGAAGGATGGCTAGTGCTGATAAAATCAATCCTCAAGGCAATCTCAGTTTACTAGATGTCCCTCTCTTGGATACCCAAAGGTATTCTAGAAAAATTAAGGGAGGTGTGCCTCATATTCCTTCAAGTAAGACCCTGGGAACATTTTGTAATGCCATGGGTAAAATGGGATAGGATCATAATTCTAAAAGCTTGGGAAGGTTGGGGCCTTAAAAACATCCCACTTTTCGCCAAAGCTCTAGCAGCTAAAGTAGGATGGAGATTCCTATCTACTTAAACTCTATGGATACCAATGGTTCAAAGGAAATATATCCATCCAATCACTGTTGAAGGTTGGATCAAAATTCCTAACGAGGTTTAGAATAATGTTTCAATGATTTGGATGGCAATCCTAGCCTCCTCGAGGATGGTGTGGCATGGAGAATTAGGTATGGACAGAAGGTAAGAGTGGTCATTAATCCCTAGTTTAAATGTGGTGCAAAATTTTGCCTCCCACAAGACCTAGTGGCCTCTTTAAATAACAATGGGATTTCTTAGTCTCCCCCAAGTGGCATCTCTGGCACATACAACCCTGTGAACACAAGGATGGGTATCAACCAGGCAGCTGGATATCCCAAAATTCCACTTAGAAGCTTGGGAAATATTCATCGCGACTTTACACACATTCCACATCCATGTGATGGAAAGACGATATGAACTACTTTGGTATTTGTCCCCATTTGGAGATTATACTACAAAAGAAGGATACCAACACCTAATTGAGAATCAAATCAATGGAAATTAGGTTTGGTGATGGAAGCCACTATGGAAGTTAAAATGTCTAACAAAATTGCATCTTTTTATGTGGTGCTCCCTAGAAAACAAAGCGCCAACCTGGGACAACATTCAAAAATTCCATCTAGAAGGCCCGAGCTGGTGCATTCTATGCAAATAAGAGGATGAGACAGTGAGCCATACGTTCATATAATGCCTTTTCACAAAATATGTGTGGACAATTTGCAAAACCCTGTTGGGATTGTCGAGCGAGTGGAAAAGTGGGCCAATCCTTGAATCCTGGGGATATTGGTAGGATAATTGAGATGTTTGGAACCAAAGGCACTTTCCCTTAATTGTCTATTAGAGTGTATGGCTCGCATGTAACAAAGAAATCTTCCAAGACCTGCTATCATCCCTTAATAAAATAGCGACACAATGCCTAGCCATCTTTACTCTCCTGCCTCAAAAAGTGCGGATCCCTACAACCGAAACCATAATTGTTGAATCCAACTACACCACAAGGCCATGGGCATTCTTTGGCGAGGTGTCACAGGGTGCTAGTAGGAAGTACAAGGGTACAAGCGATGCTTTTCTCTACCTTTCTAATACACACAATTTCTCATTAAAAATGGGCCTTAGGGGAGGCTTAAATAATAATGTTGAATTGATAATGCAACAACATTCAAATCAGATCTTTGGTGACTCTCTTCTGGGCATCAACTGTGTCAAAGGGGTATAAAGATGTCACCACCAACTTTTCCTACCGATTATGATACAGCAATTGGAGAGTAATCTTCTGCAAACAATGCATTTAGATAGTAAGCATGTGAACAAAAAAGAGGTTGACAAATGCCAAAGACTGGCCTTGTTTACTGAACAAAGCTAAGATTAGTGGTCTTAGCTCCTCAAGACTGGTAGGTAAGGCTTCTAGACTTTGACCCAAGTCCAAACACAGTTCTTGCAATGATATAAGTTTTCCAAGACTACTAGGTAGCTCTTTTAGACTTTCCCACCCGCACAAATCAAGTTTTTGCAATGATGTTAGCTTTTCAACACTGCTAGGAAGCACTTTTAGACTCTTGCACCCGCCCAAATCAAGTTTTTGTAATGATGTAAGCTTTTCAAGACTGTTAGGAAGAGGTTATAGACTTTTGCAGTGGAACAAATAGAGTTTTTGCAGAGAATTCAATGACCCAAAATCTTTTGGCAGCTATCTCAAACCAGAACAAAAACTGAGATTCTCAACACTTTTAAATATCCAAGCGTTGAAATTAATTTTGGTAATTCTTCTAGATATTGAAATTCCTTTAGATATAATTCCCATAATCTTTTTAGCTGTGCATTACTGAGAATCAGTACGTGCAACAAAAGTTCCTATTTGGGGTCTGTCTAAAACAGGGAGCTCTTCTTACAGTTTATGGCAATTCCTTGCTCCTGGTCAAGAATAAGGAGCGGCTTATAGAATAAAAGAAGGACGGAGTGGGTGGACCTGCGTGGGTGGACATACTTGCGTGATAAATTGAATGGATGGAAATCGAACCTCCCTGCCATCAGGTAGATCCCCATGCCCATCAAGAAGCATCATGCACAGTCAAAATATTTCTATGGTTTAACCATTAACCATGGTATCTACATTAAAATAAATTAAACTGGATGGAGCACCAAACACTCAACTCACTTTAAAGACGGATCCAAAACCACATTCACCAAGCTTTCTCTGTGCCTGAAATTTAGACGTGGCTCCTCTCAAAGTCTAGTTTTTTAAAATAAGTTTTGGATTCACTACAGTGGCTCCTCACAAAGTGGTTTTTGAAAATAAGTTTCGGATTCGCTACAGTCACTCCTCTCAAAGTCAAGTTTTTGAAAATAAGTTCCGAATTTGCTACAGTCGCCAACAAGCTAATTTCTCCTTACACAAGAAATCTCAGATAATTTGCACAAGGAAGCTAAGGAATCATCAAAATAAAATCTTTACAAAACCCCCATGATATTTCTGATAATTATAAATTATGTGAAACTATGCGAAAGAAGATACCTGTTACTCGAGGGCTTTCTGTCGGTGAGGGCGACGGTGAAATAATCGGAGGACTGAAAAATGGATAAACCTCGGAACGCAGGTAATAGTTCACAGATCCGAATTTTGATCCAAGAGCTCCAGCAATGCAATTGTAATATATTTGGGACAATGCAAACTGTAGGTACGCCTCCCACTCTTCTGTGGGCAGAGCTCTCAAACACTGCGCCAAGTTGTAGATGTGCTCTGTCGAATTATAAGGGGCAATGTCTTGCTCCCTAGCAAAAACACTAGGACTCTTCAAAGCTTTATGGAGAATATTTGGGAGCAGGGCCCTAATAGTAATTGTGAACTTTGTCAAATTGGTTTCAAACTGTTGCAGAAAACATATTCTTAAGCACTCTCACTGAAATTTGTGAAAAAATTATGATTGTGGTAACGTAAAAAGCAGCCGTCTAGGATAATAAATGCAGTTCTTTTAGGGGGAACCCGCGTAACTTGAACAATTGGAGTTTGAGCAGGTTGAATAACATCTTAACTTACTAATACCTGTCGAAAATCAATCCAATGGTATAGACTATTTTAATCATCTAACATCCAAATCAACGGCTCAGGTACAAGTGGCCTAGTTATTTTCAGAGGGCCTTGAGGCGTAAATAACTAGCAATTGCACCAAATGTTGCAGAGAAACGTCGTAAAGCATAAATTCATAAAAAATAGTAAACAAAATGTCACACAGAGTTAGAATGAATTCATAAAAATTAGTAAACAAAATGTCATTCAGAGTTGGAATGAATTGTTCTATTGCATGAAAACAAATTATGACCTGGACCAATCATATTGTAAGAATACCTCACAAAAATCAACATGCAATAAGACTCAACAAGTACTTGGACCAATCATATTGAAAGAATACCTCACAAAAATCAACATGTAATAAGACTCTAGTCTCTATTGCAACATTGTTGTTGCATGAAGCAAGTTGTGACAATGTTACGAGTAGTAAAAAAAATAAAAAATAAAAATCAAGGAGTGCAAGATTTGTTATAATTAATGTTTCAAAAACTTTAGATATAAAAAACATTTAGGCATTGGAGCAAATTGTTTAATGTGACTGGTAGAGTTGGATTGAAACATTGTTGTTCGGTGAAGCAAGTTGTGACAATGTTAAGAGTGGTAAAAAAAAAAAATTTCGTTGAGTGCACGATTTATCATAATTAATGTTTCAGAAAGATTTAGATATAGAAAACACTTAGGCTTGGAAACCCAGAATAAGAGAAGCAAAATCACAGAGATTCAGCTATTCTAATTTCTAACCTCTTGGGCAACTATATCTTCCAGCTCTACAGTACAAAGTGTTCCTATGCATTCAGCATCACACGTATCAGCTAATGTTCTAGGCATCAATTTTAATTCATTTCAGATTTGAGGACATCTTTTTCAATTTTCAAAATCTTTTTGAAAAGATCAGCATTGTGTCTATCACTGTAATCTGCATTGTGTCTATTACTGTAATCTCACCTTTCAGAGGTGCTTAGGATTCTCAATCAGAATATATTTTTTTTTATACATACAAGTCGCTGGATGTACAATTCTCCTCAGTCTCTTAGAGATCAGTCAGATTGTACACAGTGATTAGGAATAAGTTCTGCAGTTTTTTGATACCTACATATAGATGGATGTACACTTCTGCCAGCATAAGAGACCAAAAGGCAGCTACAGCAATATTGAATAACAAAAGAGTAAATTAGGATTCTCAATCAGAATATATTTTTTTTTATACATACAAGTCGCTGGATGTACAATTCTCCTCAGTCTCTTAGAGATCAGTCAGATTGTACACAGTGATTAGGAATAAGTTCTGCAGTTTTTTGATACCTACATATAGATGGATGTACACTTCTGCCAGCATAAGAGACCAAAAGGCAGCTACAGCAATATTGAATAACAAAAGAGTAAATATTTCTCTGTGAAAAAATATAGAAAACACTTAGGCAGTGGATCCTCGAAGATTATTACCCTCTAAAATTTTTTTACACAAATGAACAGGCCCATGTGAATTGTTGGGAGTGATAATATTGTTGGGTTGCAGCATTTACTTGGACTAGCATTTTCAATAACCTTGGCCAATTAGAAAAATCAAGATGTTCTCAACAAGCTGATGCTAATGAAGTAGTATTGGGAGTGAATAAGAGTAGGAAATGGTAAAATTTTGAAAACTTTAGGATTATGGCAATCCACGGGCCCGCATGAATCATCAAGAGTGGTAACTTTTTTTTGAAAATTGTTCATGGCCAGGGTGTATTGCTCCTATGCTTGTTGTTGTTGACTGTGGAGCAGGGCAGGGTGAGCCCAGAAGCACCTTCGCAGCAAAGGGAAGAGGTAGAAGAGCATTTTGTTTGAAAGTCCAATCATATTTCCCTCTAGGATCTAGAGATTCGAGAATTTAGTTTTGCTCAGTGAGGACATCATATGTTACATGGAGGCAAAGTCCTCATCACCAAATATCTCATATGCATGTGCTAACCACAAATGTCAACCAAATTTTGGTGATCAAATTTTGTCAGGGGAAAGTCATGCAGTCTCAATGACCAACCAGAGGATGGAAGGCAAGGACATATAACAAAGCAACTCAGACGGATATCTACTTATAATGGGACATAGATTCATCCAACAAGTTGCAGTATCATAAGAAAAGAGATAAAGAAAATAATACTACCTATCCTTTATATTAAGACAAACATATAGAAAGTAGGATATTAGCAGGGCTTGTAGCAACTGTGTCATTTCTGACAATATGGGACTCTATAGGAAGGCTTAAATTTTTTTATGATGCCATTATGGTACTGTAAATTTCAGAAGTTGGTAGTATAGGCAGGGAAAAAAAGGAATGAATTGCATATAGCGATTTTGATGATGAGACGTGCACCATAAAATCAAATATTTACATATCATCAACTTCTATTTGAGATATTGTAACTAACGGCTGACACTATTTTCCTTGTTAAAGTTGTTTATAAAACAAATTGATCAAATTTAGAGCATTCAATACATCTATGAAAAAATATCATGTCATAATTTTTTCGGTTCTTATTGTATAGAAAAAAGTGGGGTGCTCTATGGTGGAGGTGGGGGAAGATCCCTGTAAGTTTAATGTATCCGGAGTTAAGACAGATGTATACTGGTTGAGAGAACTCTGTTTGCAATGTGCATGCAGGAAGTATTGTTGAAACTAATACTGAGAGGGGGGGTGAATCAGTATTATCAGGATAATTATTCTTTTTCAAAACAACTGATATACGCTACTTCAATTTAATAAACATGCGTATGTACGCAGTTATGCAGAATGAAACCCGCGTATACAGAACATGCTTTTATTTTACTTAATCTTTCTGATGATGATTGTTAGTCAGTGATGCAGAATCCAATAATAGTATCCAGAGACAGTAAAACAGAGCAGAAAGACAATCAGACACAAGAACACAAGATATAAGGTGGAAACCCAATGTGGGTGAAAACCACCTGCTGCAATTCGTCTCTATCTTCCTTTTAAATTAGAAAACTTCTTTTACAATGTACTGGTGCAGCCTTTTTACCAGTACGCAGGCTGCAACCTGCAGAGAGCTACTACTCTCTCTCTCGTTCTCCAGTTTTCTCCTGGAAGGGAGCAACAACCCCCTTTAGCTTTTGTACTAGCCAAGAATAACAATATGTAGGTGCTGGCCTACCAGAAGCTACAACCTTCCTTCTTCCAGGGACCACTTTCATCAATTTTCAAACTGGATCCATAGAACTCAAACAATAAATCAAGAATCAACCAATCTTCTTTCACAGTAGAATCTGAAACAAAGTAGATACTCCTCTGACAGCTGTACACAGAAAACTGTACCAGAAACCATATAGCAGAAACAGAACCCAAAACCCAGCAGCAATAAGCAGAAACAGCCAGATCACAACTTAAAGCATATACGCAACTTTAACAGTCTGTAACTTGCGTGCATACGCCTCTGCATATGGATCAACCTGCGTATACGCTCTTTTACTTCACCTAAACAGCGTGTATACGCGTCTTCGCTTCACTGAACCTGCGTACAGATCTATAAAGAACAATACACTCTTCCAGATATACAATCACTAAATACCCAGATTATCAGACTTATAGATCAGACGAGCACCACATCAAGCAGATCAAAACATACAGAGATACTATCATTAAGCTTAAAGATTATGACCCATGAAAAGACCTTGTCCTTCCTTTTGTGCTAAAATCCCTCCTTCCTTCAGATCCAGATCTGCATCACCATCCAATATACCAGCTCTAACACTTTTCAGATCTTCAATAATAATCCAGATGGTGATTTGCCACAAGATCTCCTTCCTCTTTTATAGTCCTAGGCCTTCCCTAATACCATGGTCCAAAACCATAACATTTCAATACCATGAACCCAAAAACTGTGGATCGGCACAATTGACGAGACGCCATGGTCCAAAATATAGGTTCAAGTTCCAAGATCTAACTGCCATGGACCAAAAGAGTGATCACCAACATATACGCGCTTTTATAATGTATAACCCGCGTGTATACGCGCCTTTGTCTAGATGAACCTGCGTATATGTCTTTTTCTACTTTCTGAGTGCTTGATCTAAGATTTGTTACCAGAGAGGGTTGCCATCAAGGACAACACCTGTGCCATAGCTCCAAACCTGTGCCATAATGCCAACAGTTATAATCTTCATCAACCACATCCACAAGTTAGTAACATAGTAACATACAACATATTGAGTCTCATGGTTCATCAATCTTTAAGTTTCAAGCTTTCAAAATTCAATACATAACATTTATCATCATTGATCACCAAAGTTGCACTTGTAAGCTAACTGTAACCATCACAACAAATAATATCTAACATGAAATGAAATTTTATAAAATGAAATGAAATGAATAAACTTTCAACTTTCACGAAGCATCATATTCATAATTCATTATTAATGAGTTATAATTGTCAACTTCAAACTTCAATTGTCATATATTGTTTACAAAATATATCATAATAAATATGAAAGAGTCAATAGTTATAAAAACTACTAGAAACTAGAAAAGACAAGTAAATCTATTATCTATTGCTAATGCTTGGGCCTCTTGCCACCACGAGAAATGTCTAATATCTTAGTCTTGTTGGAAAATTAGTATCTTTGATGTTAATATCACTCTCTAAGCATTAACATAAGATAGAAAAAGCATAGCATGTCAAGTCAAGATTTTGTTTGAGTGATGCGTACATTTTTAGGAGGGTCATGATAGAGGAGTTCGACAACCAACATCACTAACATCAAGGTACATAGAGGGATTGGTGCTCTTGATTAAATACGAGTTCCATACCCTAATACATGACAAAATCCAATGGAAACATTGCAATCTCCCTAATCTTGAAATCCTGAAAAACTGATAAGTCTGTTGGATTTTGAATGAAATCTAAAATTCTATTTTCTCCATATGAAATCCAATGAGGACGGAACCACTCTCAAACATCCTGAGTCATTTCATGGTAATGTTAAAAATTTAAGTAAAATGATGAAAAGTGGCGTTATCCTTAATGTCACTTTTCATCCTTTTACTTTAAGAATTTAACATTACCATGAATCGCATATCAATACTAGGGCCATAGGCTTGATCATTAGGCTAACCCACTCAAAGCTTATTTGTTTCTCTGAAAAAAATTGCATTTGGAACAAAAAAAAAACTAAATGCTCCCGAAAAACCAGGGAGCATTTTTTATTTTCTTTTCAGGGAGCTTGCTCCCAAAAACACTCCCTCCTCGGGATCGCGTTTCCACTCAGAGCGCGAATTGGGAGCAGGGGTGTGAGGGGGGGCACTCCCCGCAACCCTGGTCTTGGAGCTTCAATTTTCTCTCTCATTGATGATTGAATATACTCGCTATACTTGTAAGTGCTCTTTCATGGTATATTTCTCTATTTCATGTCACATATATAATGTATGGAATTTTCGCTCATGGAATCTATGTTTCTGCCCTAATTGAAGTGCAAATTTGATTTTGTGAGTGTTTTGCATATGTTACATGTCTAGTATGGCGAATGAATGTTCCTAGGGATTTATTATCTATGTAATTGCCTTGATAAGTTATCAAATTGCAGAGATAAGAAGTATAAATTTTCTTGGTAACCTAGTTGTTGCCCTTAGGGCCATGCGAAGTTGCTGGGGAACCCCGTGATTGGGCAAAAGATACTCCAAAGGTTGAAATCTCATTGACTCCATTCTCCCAATAGACTAGGCACTGTCTAATCCTTGGTGATCACTTCAATGAAAATAATTTCACCTCTTTTTCTCTCTTTTCCAAGCCCTAATCTTAGTGTCTCCTAGGGCATCATTCGATATCTATTGTAACCATCCATTTGGTGAGCGAGTTGGAGCACAACTGTGCTGGGGTCTCCTTTTTGCCCTCACAAATTTTGAGGGAATTCCCATGGCTAGATTCAGGATTATCCCAAGCCATAGCTCCAATTCCGTTCTTGGTCCTGGGTTTCATAGGTTAGTGGTGTCATCAAGGATCATTGCATTGAAAATTAAAGTCAAATCCAATCTTTTTGATCCTTTTCTCCTCCCTTACTTGGTCAAGACCTTTTGTTTGAAGTCTCACCCGAAACCCTTGACATTGTTTAGGTCCACTATGGTTTTTTGGTGCCCCTTATCAAGATATATCCCTAATCCCTAGGTCTAAGCTTCCTCCAAAGCCTTTATGGGAGAGCCCTATACAATGCTTGTTAAGCAAGAAGTCTCTTTCATTTGAGTCTCTCCTATGAATGGGCTTCTGAATCACTACTTCTCCATCATTAATATACCTTTTATAGTGATTTCCCTAGTACTGGAACTCCTCCCATCGGTGAAAGGTCAGTAAAGAATAGGGGACATCAACAAAGGTGACAAAGGGTCCTTGTCCCATTGTTGCCACTTGGTTTAGTAGTTTCCCCTTTGGAGCCCCTCCTAGGAACCCTACTAGATTGAACGGTAACAAGAACCAGGGTGATGGCTAGGATAAGGGGTAGAGCTCATGTTTGGCTTTTGCCCATGTGCTAATTAATGTCCCTACCATCTTTTACATTTTATAATATTCTTTTTCTTTTGTTTCTTGCTTGTGGCCATGATAGGCTTTTAACTTTGTTTTAGCTACATGAACCTCCACCTAGATATGTGGAGAAGGGGAGGGGGAATGCCAGGGCCTTGTGGACGCAGTGGTCATGTGGACCCATAGAAGAAAATGATGAAATAGGGCTTGTAATGTGTGGAAGGGGGTGAAAAATGTGGAACAAGGAAACGAGACCACACTACCAAAATCAGGGATTCCCATGTAGTGCCCTTCTTGAAACCATAGGTCAATAGGGGAGATCCCACAGGGATAGGACTGAGGATTAACCCCCCATTTAAGGTGAGAGAACAAAACCACAATCAAAGCCCTTCCTTCTTCCAAGTCACCCAATAATCCATGCCCAAAATGCCCAAGAAAAACAAGGATAAGCATTCAATTGCACAATGGAAAACATACCTTTTGGGTTGAATTGCCCACCTTCTAACATATGCTCTTGACAGATGGACGAGGGGACATATGACTGATATCAGGAGCAGAGATCGAATGACACAATATATTAGTTACATTGGTGGATGTTAGGGGCTACTGGCTGCCCTCTGAAGATATAGCTAGGAGAAAAATCCTCCTAGGGGGTCACCCACATTTGTTGGGTAACAGGTTGCAGATGGAGGAACTATAAATTTCTCAAAGAAGTGCCATAATTTCAATCTAATCATGAGGCAGTATGTACTGAATAGTGTAATGATGGCCATTCCAATGGGTGTTGTTGTTGTATTAAGAGTCCAATGATTATCAATCTTTAGGGACGATAAATTTTAATTTTCAAGAGCTTTTCTTGAAAATTTTCCGAGAAAAATAAATTGAATTAAGGGGTATCACAAGGAGACATGGTAAAATAATAAGCTCTAATGGTATGACAAAGCTTTTGAATAAGAAACCACAAGGTGTAATTGCACAATTATGCTCACTAGATGTACAAACATCTAAGTCACCCATTTCTCTAGATCTCCAAAGAGTTCTTGACAATCATTCCAAGGTATTTGAGACTCCAAAGGGTCTCCCACCTATTCACAAGCATGGCCATGCTATTCACTTAATTCCAAGAAGTGTTCCTCCAAACATCAGACTTTACAGATATCCCTATGCCCAAAAGAGTGAAATTGAAGACATAGTTGTAGAAACGCTAGATGTTGACACCTAATCTTCATGATTGGGAATTTTATGTAAATAAAATAAATTGGGAAGGTGAACAGTCATCGGGAGATGAACTGAACAATCACTCCCTATTGTATATAATAATGGGTTACCTATGGAATGAAATAAATCAGTTTTTCTGTCAAACTGGAGTTACTCCTGGCCTGACATGGTATCAGAGCCAACCCTATTTTTAGTTTTCTTCTGTCATGTACTCCTTCCTGCCTCTGTTCTACATTTTTGTAGACTGTCATCTCTGTAATATTGTCCCAAATTTTTGCGCTACATCCTCTATCTACCCTCAGTGCGTTACAATTTTTTTTGAACTATCCATTTGTGTGTTCGGATAGACTGTTGAATTATTTATGCGTTTTATATTCTCTGCGTTCAACACTGAGTGGTGCGTTGAACATGATTGGTGAATGTTGAATTCTGGCAGTTTTGGGTAATGGTAAACGCCGCTGTTGTATATCACTGCCTTCAACGCTTCTCCTTGTTGAACGCTGCCTTCTACAGCACCCTCAGCCTCCTCCATGGTGAACGCTTGGCTCACACACATTCGACTCCACATTGAACGCAGGTGATACACTGTCGCTGCCTTCTACAGCACCGTGGTATCGTGTGGTATTTTGCACTGCATTGCAAATGATGGTGCGGTAAACTACTCCTCCCATGCTGCGCTGCTTCCATATGAAGGTATCAACGCTGTGGCTGCCACTCTTAACTTGCAATATCAGTAAATTCGTTTCTCCATACCTTTTGCTGTGAGTGTTATACTCGGCTTCATTGAACCCAATGTTGAATGTTGGATGGACCTCGAAAATTTTCATTATGTCGTGTACAAATGGATCAATGCCAGTTTCGACGGATTAATTCCAGTTGCGTGAGGGGTTATGCAACATGCATTTCGTTCACCATTCATAAATCTTGAAACTGCTTTCTCCATACCAATCCGCTCTTGCACCTGCTGTCATTGTTGAAGGGGCTCATTGTTGAATGCATTGAAGGGGTGTATAAATGGAATATGCACTGCTGTGAGCTTGTTGAAATACTGTACGCTGTGGAATGTTAACACTGTTTTATTGACTATGTTATAGAATGGTCCAGTTATATGTTGGATATATTATATGAGGATTTTTTATAAGCATTGGAGGGATTTGAAGAAAGCATAGTGCATAAAGTATTTTTGCCTTTTTGAGTACAATTTCACTGTATATCAGCAGAAGTTTTTTTTTACAGAATGCATTCAATCATCTCTATGGTAGGAATAGTTCTCACTAGCAAGGAGAACTATCCTGATTGGTCCCGGATGATACAACACACCCTCCTCTTCATGAGTTGTGGAAAGGAGGGTGTTGGAGAAGGAGACAGTGACCAGAAAAGCTACCTCAGACAAAGAAGCTCGCATTTGGGAAAACAAGACACCAAAGCTTATGCATTAATTGCAGCATCTGTAAAATAAAGAGGTGAAGTCACCATATTTCTATCATATTCAACTGCCTTTGAAGCTTTACAAAAGCTGAAAGATCTCTATGACTCACATTCTGCACTTGAAGTCGTCCAACTCATGATTAAACTCTTCACTCTTGAACTGCAAAATAATGATCCTCTTGCTCTTGCATCTGAAATAAAGTCTATAATGTATGATATCAAGTCCACTAAGGTTGAATTGGATATTCCTCTTATCGCTTTTCTCAAGGCACTTTATCCTGCTTACTCCAATTATCTTGAGTCTTTGCAAGCAAATGGAAATCTCAAAGATGTGACCTTTGACTCTCTTGTGAAAAAGTTTGCTGAAAGAGAAAAAGCTTTTGGAAAGAAGACAATCCCTGAGTCTTCTAAAGAGACTGTGTGCCTTTCTCATAAAGAAAAACATCTTGCTCAAGACTCTAAAAGAGGAAGAGGTGGACGAAGAGGAAGAGGAAGATATTTCAGAGGCAGGGGGGGTAGACATTATCAAGGAGAAAAGGCAGATTTGCACTGTATTTGCTGCAAAATAAATGGATCACATGATGCATCCACATGCAAGCTACCATGGGACAAAATTGAGGAGAGAAGAAACCAACAAAAAGGTAAAACTGATGATACAGACAAAGGTAAAGCACCTGAATCCCCTCACTATGTTGAGGCACAATGTAACATTGGAGTAAATGAAGATTTGTTTAATGCTTCACTTGCTTCCTAGAAAAATGATTGGTTGCTTGATTCAGGAGCAAGCTGTCACATGACTCATAGAAAAGATTTTTTTGAAGATTTCATTGACAATGTTGATGGAGTAGTATACTTTGCAGATCAGTCAAAAATCAAGCCATCAGGGCTTGGCACAATCAGGCTTAAACTGCCTTGTCTCTCAGACTTTCTTCTTGATCATGTTTTATATCTCCCACAGCTCAAGAGAAACTTGTTGTCCTTGGTCCACATCCGCCAGCAAGGTCACTCCATTCATATGTTTGATGGCAAGCTTGAGGTGAGAAAAGCATCTGATCACTCACTTGTCATGAGGGGAATAGAAGAAGAAAGACTTTTCAAACTGCAAGGAACATCTGCTCATGCACAACATTTCTCATATATTTCTCATCATGAAGAAGGTACACTTCCATCAAGTTTATTATGGCATGCTAGATTTGGAAATTTAAACTATGACAGTCTCCGTTTATTGTAGAAAAATGGTGTTGCTGGTTTGCCTACAATTCCTAGAAAACTTAAGCAATGTGATGCTTGCATTCTAGGAAAGCATAGCAAACAGTCATTTCATGACTCATATTCAAGAGCACATAGGAAGCTTGAACTTATTCATTCAGATTTATGTGGTCCAATGCCTGTTCCTTCTGCAAATGGAAATAAATATATCATGACATTTATTGATGATTACACCAGAATGTGTTGGGTTTATTTATTGAAGACAAATCTGATGCTTTCCTAACATTCAAGAATTTTCATAAATGGATTGAAAATGATGCACAATCTCATATTGGGTCTATTCGCA
>APFE031326858.1:0-17207 GCA_000404065.3 Pinus taeda
TACTTGGATTGATTGAAATAATGAACTTTGGTGTCATTTTTAGCTTGTAAAATCTGGTTTTCAACATAGGAATGTGAGTTTCCTTCGACTTGCACATCCTAGGAGATATAGATCCCACTTGTACGATTTTTTTATTTCCTTTAAATGCTTTTTTCACTTGGGTCTCATATTTCTGCGTTTACTATTCATGATTCATTCTATGTCATATTTTTGAATGATTGAAGTCATATGTTGTGTAGGATATTTTCAATATAGAAATCATGATGCATCCTTATAACAACTTTGGAAAATCATATTAATCATTGACCTACATGGATTGGTTTACTAGTTCACAAATCTAGAATTTCTCAAAGTCATAAATAGTAGTAATTTTTCGCAATTTTTTAGAACATGTTAAATGACATTAATTGAAGTTGATTCTCACTTGATTGAGTCAATAAAAATATTTTAAGTTAATAAAAAAATTCTAACCCATATCATTTTCAACTGAATTAGTTTAGACATTTTCAATTAAGTTAACTAGCTCAGTATCTTCTTGAATTTCAATTTGTTTTTAAGAGTAGTAATTTTTAATGCTATACTTTAGCACATTCTAACATCAGTATTTGTGAGTGATTTGACTTGTAACAGATTCTTAGGAAATCCTAATTAATAATATATAAAAAATTGAATCTCATTTATGTTCAATTTACTTAGGAATTCAACAAGTTATCTCACTCTTGTAGTAATTGTTCCACTCCTATAGCAGTCATGTAGTAGTCCTATAGCACATGTAAAGTTGACCAAATATACCCCAAAACTCTATTTTTGGTCCCTTAGGCTAGAATAATGAGCACTCATCTCTAAATACATGATTTATGAAGACCAAAGACTACTTAATATTTGTATTTTTACCCTACCAACACATCCCAATAATTTGGGTTAATGGACATATTTATGAATTGGATAACACAATAATGATTTCCTTCATTGCCACATGAAGTAACTAATGAATTATATGAATGTGTCTAACCTCTTTATATTGTAGTGATTGATTACATTCTCTTTCCTTCATGCATGTTATATTAGTTTATTTTCTTTATTCTTCAGCTACGGTTTCTATTTAAAGCACTATTATCTCCATTCCATAGTCTAGGTTCCATTTTCAATTCAACTTTCACATTCTCAAATTAGGCTAGTGTTTGATTTCATGATATTCACTTCATTGCTTCACATCAACAAAAGAAAGACACATTTCATGTTGCATATATAGTGTCGCCACCTCTTATGTTTGTACAAACCCAAGTTTGTTAATTTAAGTTGGTAGCCTTGGCAGTTGCATCATTATTTTTGTAACACTTAGTATAAAAAATTATCCTCGTCCTCGTTGAGGAAATTCCCAAAAAAACTCTTTAATTACATGCGTAAGGTGACCAAGAGGATACATTTTCTTCTCCTTGCACTAATGGGGTCTCGATCAAGGTAACAATGGAAAACTTCTCTAATAGGCTCAAACTGTTAGAATGATAGCCTCTCCCAATTCAAAATTCGCTCCATCATACATATGTCATATTATGTGCATGAGAGTTCACGTCCTGAAAGATAGTGGCCCATTGGGAATTTGAATTAGCATGGGAATGGGAAGGATAGCCACATATTGATTTTTTTTGTTAACCCCTCCCCTCATGACTATGACCCCTTTGCGTAGGAATAATACTCCTTACTATTAAAGGGGCTCTATACTTGTGAGGAGGGAATTGAATATATTGGATTTATAAATATCCCCACTCAGTCTCCACTCAGACGAACTACCACTAACCACACTCTTTTAGAATCACTCAACTTGCCTACACTTCTAACAAAAGTACAAAGGGCACCACCTAGAGTCGATGCAATCAAGGTGGGAGATAACATTTTGTTCATCCACCCAACAGAATAACAAACCTAGCGAAAACTAAGGTCAAGCTAGTGGAAACAACTAAGCTACACTAGAGATTTTAATCACCTAGAATTATCGTGAAGATAATTTTAAAATTTTGTCATGTGTCCGTAGCTCATAATTGGTCTAGCAGCTATAAATTCCTATCTCAATTTCTTCTACTAAGCCTTCCGCAAGAGATGTCTATCCTCCCTTGTCGAGAATTATCCTTCCATGTCTAATGGTGCCTAGGAGTTGAAGTGTATGTAAAACCTACTGAAGACAGAAATAGTTGCATGGAAGAAAGGCCCTTTCCATGCCCAATGAGAAAATCCCACACATGATCCCCCCTCATTCAAATGATTTCAAATTTGGAGAATAACATAGTGAATTGTAAGGTAGTTTGGAAAAAACTTGTGCATGGTATTTATGCCACACATTTTGTGCATGGTGGGCATTCCAATCCACCTCCTCATTATTCAATAGGGTAGTTAATTGGGTCTCATGTGCCCCGTTAGATCCCTTTTGTTGTGTAATTTTTAAATTTAAAATCACAATATATTTATATGCATAAATATTATAACTAAAAACACATTTATAAAAGAAGATTTAATGTTTTTTATTTAAATAAACTCACTGTATCTATTTAAAGTTTTGGTTTTTTTAGCACAACTAGGTTATCCAATTTTTGGTGAGACTATGTCTTCTATTTTCTAAAAATTTATGTTTGGATTATTAAATAAATTTAATATCCTACATGGGGATGTGATCTATGAACAAAATAGAAATTGTTTAGAGGGAACATCATCCACTCATGTCTATATCATAGGAGGTGGAATATTCCATGTTTTAAAATGAGTCTAGTTTCTAATTACTTCTACTTCCAAATTCCTAATAAAATAAAAGTAAATTATTAATACCGTATAGCCTACATAGTAATTTAAGTTTTACTAATTTGTATTAGGAATTATTATATATATATATTATATATATATATGATATAATATTTGGAGAGAAATTTTCCAAGAAAAAAAATTATAGTTTGATGAATTAATTAAATACATTATACGTATGTTATATCAAATGCTTTATAAAGGCGTAGTTAATGGCAAAAATTGTACAACTCACTAGTATGAATTGCAATATCAGTGCTTAGTACATTTCCAATTTCAATTTTGGGTATATTTTTTGTCGTGGACCATCCAAAAATACATAACAATAGAAAATTAAAAAGAGAGAGGAGTGTATATGTGGTACAAGCTAAAGATGAGAATTCCATTACAATGGAAGCTAAAGAATTTTTTGAAGAAGGAGAATGTGACTAAAGTGGGAATAAAAGGTGTTGTCTATGAATGATAATCCTTAATGTTGAATAGAGTTTTAATTCATTTAGAAAAATAAACTAAAGAAGCAAGTCAAGAGGTAAGTCTTGTACCATTGTAATTAATAGTGGTACAATAGACAATATTGCTTCCATGAAGATAGTAGAGAATCTATATTTAAAAGTAAATCCACATTCCACCCCCTATAAAGTTTCATCATTGTAAAAAAGTCATCAAATCATAGTCAATGAATAATGTAAGGTACATTATTAGATTCCTAGAATTGAGCATGATTTTTTTATTTTATTTTTTTTATGTGAGGGCTAAGGATGTTTCCCATTTTTTATGGGAATTCCATGGTAGTTTGATATGAAAGCTACCATGGTTGTAGATGTTTAATTTTCCTTATGCCTTAAATCTAGTGTGAGTCTAATCCCACAAACAAACCCACTAGGAACCCTAAACTTATGATAACTTTGCACAACAAAAATCTTGAGGAGTAAAATTAGTTAAGATCATAGAGATTTGATCCCTAATCTATATTATTTTATTAATCCATCAATAAAATAATCACTCAACTCCCATACCAAGGGTCACACCTTGTGATCACTAGTACAACTAGTATACATAGTATACACGCTAGCATCCAATCTACTGCTTCCTATGTGAAATCTAACTAATGCGAAAACATGGAAAAAATACGCAAAGCCCTTCTCCTTCAACCCTTTCAATACTTGTTTTGCTTGAAACATGGAAATTACTTTATCTCCTTAACCACAAAGGTACTTCACTATCCATGATCTTCTCACTATGAAATTGAGCCTCCAAGTACAATGTATGTTAGCTTCGAGATAGGTCTTCCACTTAGAGTTAATTAACCATATATGTCATTATATAATTGGACAGGAAAGAGCTATGAAAACATGCTTTAGATTAATGAACTTTTTTTATCAATGGTATAAATTAATTCCACTTGAGTGATTTGATGGTGCTATAAGGATTCAAAACCATTGGTTGCTAAGAGCTTTTTTAGTGTGTTGTGATAGAAATCCCTTCAAGTTTTCTATTAATTGTTTCTTTAGTCTGAATCAAACAAGTGTTAGAAGAGGATAAGGAACTACCCTGAGCAAGTATTAGAATGGATGGTAAACCATTTTCTCAATGAATAGATTCCTAACTCTCCATTGCAAGTAAATTCAAGGGATTTTTTAGAATGGTCAATCATGACAACCATGTTCAATTAAGGCTATCCAACATTGGCATGGTTAGAATTGTCAACCATGCTGAACTATGATCAAGCATGGTAAACCATACATTAATGTTAATCGTAGGATAAATATATATAAGGAGTTATACATATAGTATCATTCCTCTAGTTTATAATATTTAATCCTAGGGTTTAATATTAATCATAGGTTTATAGCAATATTTTATAATTTATTTAGAGTTTATTATATTATCCTAATTTTATAGAATTAGTCCTTAGGGTTGCATATTAATAATAGAGTTTATCATATTAATCCTAGGGTTTGATATCAATATTGAGTTTATAAAAATTATTATCTTTTATAATAATGTGACCATTTAATATACTACTCTTGTGGTTTATAGTATTAAACTTATTGTTTATAATCTTACGGCTGATAAAATTAATGTGACCACTTATAATGTGACTCTTAGGGTTTACAATATTAATCATAGGGTTTATAATCCTAGGGTTTAATATATTAGTTTTATGATTTATAATATACCAGTTTATAATAGTAATATGAAGGTTTTATAAACCTTTGGTTTAATATTGATCCTTAGGTTTCATAATATTTGGTTTGATATTAGCATTTATAATATTAATCCTAAGGTTTATGATATTAATACTAGGGTTTAATATTAAGTTTAAGGCTTATAATATTAACGCTAGGGTTTACTATTAATATTACGGTTTATAATTCAAGGGTGTAATATATTGATCTTAGGTTTTAAATATATTACTATTAGAGTTTAAAAAATTTTGTTTTATAATATTTAGTTTAGTATTAGGTTTTAATATTGTGAAGCATTGGGATAATACAAAAATGTATTCAATGTTGCATTGCTACATTAAAAAAATGTAGTTTAATATTAGGGTTTATAATATGGGTTTATGGTATTAGCCCTTAATATTGGGTTTAATATTTGGGGTTATAATATTGAGTTTAATATTATGGCTTTAAATACTAGGTTTATAATATTAGTGTTAGAGTTCATAATATTGGCTTTTATAATGCTAGCGTTATAATACTTCTTTTAATATTATGGTTTAATGTTGTGATGGTATAATGATACAAAATCTATCCAACATCACATTATAGTAGACATTGTATGATCGACGAAAAAAATAATCTCACAAAACTTGTTGCAATGTTACATTACATTGCAATTTATTCAATTTTCATATCAAAATTCAGATTTAATATTAAGGTTTATAATATTAGGGCTTATAAAGTTAGGTTTTAAAATTATATTTAAATATTATGAACAACAGTTATTATTTGTTTATTTAAATTTGATATGAAATTAATGTTGACTTCCAATATTAATCTTAGAATTTTAAATATGACATTAGTGTGATATAGATTTGAAGCTAATGTTAACTTCTGACTAAGACAAATTAAATAATAATAAGTAAATTTAAATAAATAGAAATACTTAATTATAATGTAATGTAAACATTTTAAAATAAGCAAAGTGAAATACAAAATAAAACTAAAATAATGGAAATAGAAATGCCCCATGGTAATTACTCATAGTACTCACATGGAATATAACCTATTTAAAGTGGGAAATTAAACCACCCTACATCCATCTTAACTCTGGATATACTAAGTGTTGAGAGAGATCAAACCTCTTTTTACTCTAAAAGAAGTTAGCATCTTAAGAGAATTGATCCCTATGTGATCTTCTTAGTAGATCCTTAGCTAGGATGGATCTAGCATGATATAATTTTCAGCTTTCAATAGGTTATATTTCACATGAATACCATGGATTCTCAATAAAATGGACCATTTTTTATTTTTATTATTTTATTTTTATAGTGCTAATATACTTTTTTGCCTCATTTAAAAGGTTTGCATTACATGACATTAATCTTTTTCTTTAATTTAATTTTTATTTATCTATTTATTCTAATGTAATTTCACTTAGTCAAAAAGTTAAACATTAAGTTACAACATCTTATTTACTTAACTAATGTTAGTGTGTGTAGTTTTTTATTTTATAATATTAGGGTTTGTAATATTTGATTTAGTATTAAGGTTTAATATTGTGACATTATGATTATATTTTTAATGTAAACTTTAGTACACTAAATTATAACATTAATATTACTATAATAGTATAGGGCTTAGTCTAATAGACTTTTTCATAGGAGTGTAGTGAAACAATATGAAGAACGAATGTGATTTTTCTTTTCTTTTTTTGTTTAAAATGCATTTTTCAATACGTAAATGGATTCAACACCCTCAAAAGTCTCTGGGTAACTCCAATTGTTGAGATTAGGTTTCAGAAATCTTTGTTTTATTTTGCTTAAAGTTAAGGTGAAAAATGTAGTAAAAAAAATCATTCTTAATAAGTTAGACTATGCCATATTATAATAGAAGTAGTCTAAATTATAGCGCAAATAGACTTTTTGATGACATTTTTCCTGTTAATTTTAACCAAAATGTGGTTGAGATTTTTAAAAAACTTGAGTTTCAGTTGTTTAATATTTTTAAGTGCCTAGGTGGTTTGGAGTGTGTTGAATTCATTTATGCATTAAAAATTAAATTTAAACAAAAAAAATCACATTTTTGATTGAAATTTTATATTTAGTCTATTAGCCTTGGCCTATTATACTAACATTGTAATATAATAGTAATTAGTATAATTTAAATATAATAATACAAATTGTTTTATTATAATAGGACTTGCAAAGTCATAATTATATATTAATTAATATCAATATTACTATTAGTATTAAATTATTGGTGTACATATTTTAATTATTAATGTGATTGATGGGAATTTATCTATTTATATCAACCACATTAGGTGTGTTGATGTTGTATTGGATTAAAATCAAATATGTAAAATTAATAATAATTGAATTAGAAATATTAAAATGCCATAAATTCTTTGTCAAACATATATATATATATATATATATATATTATATATATATATATATATATATATTATGTATTGTATGGTTTATTATTATGTATATATGTATGTAATATACATACATACATACATACATACTACATACATACATAATACAATACATACAACATACAATATATATATATATTATATAATATATTTATATATATATATATCCCCATTCAGAGCCTAGCTATGATTAGGATTTGTGTACAAGCACAAACTCAATAACATAGACGATCATAGACTTCCTAAGCTAGCTTTAAATTCTAGCCAAAACCACCTAAGGGTCAATCGGGGTGGCATAAAGACACAAGGGCCTGGTTAAACTATTGGGAGACCAATGAGAATGATGCATTGCAAAACATAAATAACATTAAAGATCTTGTTACTTCTAAGTTCAAAGAAAAAATGTGGTGTGAGAAAGATTTAGCGGCTAAAAGAAAATTAAGTTATTATAAGAAGGTCATCAATCCCACCCTAGAATATCAAAAGTATCTCTCTATTTTAACTAGCTCAAAGAAGAAAATTAAAATAGCAAAGATTAGAAAGAATTCTCATGAGCTCCATAGTGAAATATGGCATTGGGCAGTTCCTAAAATGCCATGGATGGAAAGGATCTGCCATATATACGAGAATAGGAACATCGACGATGAAAACCACTTCGCCTTAGAGTGCCCCACGTACAACCACATTAGATCTCAGTTTCACAATATTTGTTACAATACTAACCTTCCTAGGCTTTTACAATGTCAAAACTATAGTGAGCTCAGGAGGATTCTCTCCAAGCTTTTTGAGAATAGGAATAAAATATTAAATCAAAATAAATAATTTGTTTCTTTAGGTCCGATAGACCAATGTTTGGTCTCAGCGGACGTTAACCATCATCATCATCATCATAAATCAATGAAGCCAACCTACTATATTAACAGTTGCAAAACAATATTTGTAAAGATGTTTGATGCAAAGAAACTACCGCATGAGTTTTTTTAAGACCTGAACAGATTAAGATAAAGATATTGGATGTAGAAAAAATATCCCATGAAAATTTAAAGCAAAGGAAATATATTACCAGCAAAACAGCATTTAAACTAATAAATCTATAAAACTAACCTTTACATATTCAACAATTACGAATCAAAAGATGTGGAAGCTACTCACAAATCACCACTACTACTAGCGCTTTATTTTCAGTGGAAGCTTCTCGCTAATCATTACTCGCGAAAAGTGGAAAAATGTGATAAACATCTCACCACATATATTAGTCATTCCAACATGTATTTATGATATTATATAATTGTAAAATACTTCCTGAAGAGGCACAACACTTATTATATAATTGTAAAATACAGTCCTCATGGGGCACAACAATTATTGTAATTGGAAAATATTGTCCTAATGCAAACAAACAAGCAATGAAGGAGGTAGAAGAAACCCTAAATGAGTTAGTAAACTATACTTTTGCAAAAAGAAAATTATTAATAAGAGGTAACAAGTTGGAAATTATTAATAGATATTTAAAGTGATCTTTTAAATATCTTTTCTAACAAAACAAACACTAATAATTATTTTATTATTAAACATTTAAAGTGATTTTCATATTTTTAAATTAAAAATTAATTTTATTCCAATACATATTAATATCAAAATTTTTATTATAAATTTTTATAAATTACACTAGCTTAATTAAGAAAAAGCCAATAATTTGACTGAATATTCCACCTAACTTCATGGACACATACACCTAAAAACATATTATATGACTTGTATAAAGTTTCCACATTTTGGAGTTGTAGAGCTCAAATTTACCATTCTAACACATACCTACAAGTTTTCTTAACAAACAAATGTCCCATTAACTCCAAAATGTAGATCTATTAGATTTAAAGCCATATCATATAGACTTCAACACATTATGTCCTTGGTGTTAGGTGGAGTATCCAATAGGAATGTGGAAATTTGATAATATAGTATACAATTTAAAAATGTATAATGATGGTGGGGATTTTGGTTAATATGCATTGAAATAAAATTTCCCTCATTAAAACATGAAAAGGGTACTTATCTTTACTTAAAATATTAAATATATGCTTGAAAAATATAATTATAAATAAAGCTACAAATATGAATTCATTTTTTGAAAAGTTTATTTTCTTTGAATATATTCATATTTTATATACCATAAAATCACCTTATTTAAAACACAAATTCCCCAATGAAAATGTTATTATTCTATTATTGTTGTGTGGTGATCCTTGTAATACAAGATTTAAATGAAAAAACAATATTAAGATATCAAAGATAACATAAGTTTTGTTATATCTCTCATATACAGACAACTATATTTAATACATAGCATTTTATCAACTCTCAATATGTATCTATCAAGTTTTAAATTCTCTTGACATTAATATAGAAAAAATTTCCAATAAACCCAAGAAGAAAAATAGATATTCCATTATTTATGACCTAGAAACATTACGAGATGTTAGTTTGGGGTTGCTTGCAAAATAAATAAATGAAGAAAGAAAATTATTTATGCAAATATTTATCTAGAAAAAATACCTATGTACCCTAGAAACATGTCATATCAACATCTATTACTATTCAAACTGGCCAACCCCTTCCTAAAAGGCACTCTAGTTTGGCTCCTTTTACGCATGTCATGCATTTCATGACATAAGAAAATACAAAAATGCTTTGTTTTAAATGGGTTATGCTTTTTTAATAACCCAGCAAGCCTAGATCATATGTCCATCTTAACTTTTGATATGCCAGGGGCAGAAAGATTACTGCTTATCAAATCTCTTTTCAATAGATTTGGTCCTCTCATGCTTGGAAATCCTTAGTTAAGATGGATCTAGGCCCCTTTAATTCCCCCCATTAAATAGTTTATATTCCACATGAATACCACTAGTTGAAACCATGAGTTTTCAATACCACTGGTCATTTTTGTTTATTTATTTTTTTGGAAGGTCCTTGGTTGTAGCTATTTTTCTGATACAAGCAAGCAAGAAGTTTATAATTAATGATGAGCCACATTTCTACAATTAAAGGATTCATTGTTTAGGCTGCATGTACACTGTAAAAAGAAAATAATAACCACCAATCACACCCAAGTTATTTTCATACCTCCAATACAATTATAATTCTTTAAAAATCACCAGATAACTAAAAATGCCATATGGTGGTCTTTAAAAGAGATTCACTTCATCTAAAGAAGAGAAGAAATAGACCTTAACATCATAAGTTTCAAGAAAGGAATATAAACATGGAAAGAGGTAGGGAATCAGTAATAATATCATCAAGAACATGGGAAACAACAGGAAGCCTCTGAAAAGCCTCTCAAGCCTTGTATCCACGTAGAGAGGCAGAGATCTGTGATGATTCAGTAGAATTTAAAGCAAAATTACTCTAACATATAGAGTGCATAACAATTATATATACATCTGTTAATATTTACAAATGGTAGCAAACAACTTCTTTGGATAATGGATAGGCAACCTAACTCTTGAGAACTATTACTTAACAACATCTTCCAAACTAATAAACTTCCAAGCACAAAATGTCAAAACTCCACTACTCTTGAGAAACTTGTCACTTATACACATGCTATGTTAATTCCCTAAGGTGGTTATTAGTTATAATCTTGGTTTTAGACATGTAATGATTTGAAAAGTAAATAGCGCTTAGCTACTAGAACACTCTTCAAATTAAGACACTTTACTACAAAAACCAAATTTTTGAATGGATTGAGATATCATCATGTATGCAAACTTCCAGCAAGCAATGAATTAAAATTTTATACAAAAATCTATGCTCTCATTAAAATTCCGAGTATGAATTCTATTCCAAAAGATGTCCATTGTCTTTCATTCCATGTCCTTGCTTTAAAATATAGTTTCTAATTTATCTAGCTAGTTGCTGAAAGAGTTTCTTTACAAAATTAAAAATAAAAGTAAACTCAACAACACTGTTGTTATACAATAAACACCCCCTAGAGATGTAGAAAGTGTTATTTTCACGTGTTTGCTTGTTGTAGAGTATATTATCCATGCAAGGAACTCAAATCCTGCTTAATTTCTTTTGTAATTGGAAGCAACTTTTCTGAATCATAGGTAAACATTTTATTGGTTGCACATTTTCTAATCAATTGAAGATGATACAAGCAATTTTCTACTAGATATTACGTAAAATCGATATTCTTTTGATGGTTTTTATGATGTTATTTACTAACATAGTCCATACAATTTGGAAGAACCTTTTCTCAATTAAAATACAAAAAATAAGAAAATTGCGAAAAATATGACATACTCACAGCTTTTTTTTAGCTTGAGAAGAGAATATTATTTAGTCATTTTTTCCTATTCCTAGGATGAAGAAATGCATTATGGCTGGTCAAATAACAAACATTTTTCCAGTAGATCCAATCGTCTTTGAGATATTTCAAATTCTCCAAAGACAGACAATTCTCCAAGACACACACACACTCTAAAGATGTAAAGAAAACAAAATGGTGATATTGCAATTTTTTTTATCAAAAGCTATTTAGCTAAAACTTAAATCTTATCCTTTTGTTCCAAACTTTACAAAAAAAATCATCCCAAATTTGACAAATTTTCTCAAGAGAGAGAGAAAATACAAGAGCGTTATGTCTTTAGAGGGGAGACTGAAAATTTTGTCTCAAGTTTTACAAAGTTTCGCAAAACACAAAGAAAAAATGCAATCAATTTCAATTGGGCATAAATTTCAAATTTAAAGCTAATTTCCTCCATTTCAAATTTTACACAGTTCAATCAAATACATTTAATTTCAGTTTTTTGGGGTGACCCAGTGCAACTTTTAGCAAACATTTACAAATTTCAAGATTTTACTTCGACATGAAGAAAGAAATCTAGCAAAATGAAGTGTAACCTTTTTGTTTTTACCTAGCTACAATTTGACACCAATTGTCTCAAAAAAATAATAACACAATAACCATCTCACTAATATTAAGAACAATAGGATGGTTTAACCTCAGAAACAAAGCACAACATATTGTCCATTAAAATGAAAAAAACATATGAACATAAATCATATTATAGTACAAACAAATACATATATAAACTTATTCCATTGAAAAACTAAACTGGTGTAACAACATAGGAAATTTAACCAAAGGAAAACATTACTAAGCTTTGTAGCTACAACTAAAGTGAAATTTACAATAGTCCAGAAAAGTTTCACTTCTCACGAAATAGAAAACGAGTTTAGTGGGTATAATTAATAATCCTATAGTAAATAGTAGGGACAAGAAACTAAAATAACATAACAGAACCCTAATGAATCTAGGGTTTAATCTATGCATAACTTTTTAGTAAATAGTAGCCACAAAAAATTAAAATAAAACAACGGGAAAGAATCTAAGGTTTACTTTATGCATAAAATTCTAGTAAATAGTAGCTACAAGAAACTAAAACAAAATAACACGAACCAATTAAGGGTTTAAAATATGAGACTACATAAAACCCCCTAAAACACCTGGAGTTCAGAGCCATAGGGTTGAACACTTGTCTACTAGCCCTGATCCTATTCACAACCATGTTGAGCCAGAGAGTGAACTACCTGAAAATCAAACACAAATGTCATATTAAAACTTGTAATTATTATTAATGTATAACATAACACGATAGAAGAGCTTTCAACAAGGGGAATTACATATTAAAGGAATAATTTGCAACTGCCTCCAATCTTCTAAAGCAGATATGAAAATCGTGGGAAGTTGAGGCCTCTAACAAATAGACTGCAAACAAAAAGAGATTAGTAAGTAAAATTTGGGTGTATACTAATAACCAATCTAGCAGACATAGAAAATAAAGGAACCATCGAAAAGAAGAAAATAATGGAACCATTGAAATGAAAACCTACTTAACCTATAAATTGTACATGATATCCGAATGATGGAGCAGAGAATTAGTCCCTGAGTGGATGTGGATGGAGTGGATGTGGCCTCAACGTGAATCAGTTCCATAGTGGATAGTGGATGTGGCCTCACGACAGTAAAAAATAACCTGGAATAGAAGAGCTAGTTGTAGGGATGACAATGTTACTATTGACAAATGGGGTTGAGAGCTAATTGAGAGCTAAAATAACCTGGAATAGAAGAGCTAGTTGTAGGGACGACAATGTTACTATTGACAAATGGGATTGAGAGCTAATTGAGAGCTAAACATTCCCATGACAAACTAGAGAAACCACAACAAATACCTTCTAAATTGTAACTAAAGAATACCTACCTTTTTTTAATGTCATGGGAGAGGTTATTTTAATTGTCTAACATCAAAATTGATCTCGCACAACAACACAACTGGCATGGGAGGGAATTTCTCTCACAGGGGAACCCCTTACAGCCTAAGAATACTTTGTTTTAAATGGGTTATGTTTCTTTTAACAACCCACCAAGCCTACAACCTACATCCCTCCTAACTTTTGATATGCCAAGGGCACCATTGAGTGATCACTCATCAAATCCCTTTTCAAGAGATTTTGTACTCTCATGTTTGGCAATCATGAGTTAAGATGGATCTAGGCCCCTTTAATTTCCCATTTAAATAGGTTATTTCCGACATTAATACCACCCATTAGTTTTCAATACCATTAGTCATTTTTATTTATTTATTTATTTTGGATATCCTTATCTACTAGATTTTAATTCCCCACCTTATATTCCCCATGAATACCACCGGTTAATAAGGTGGGCTAATTTTTTTTTTGTCTTTTTTCTAACCTAGTTAGATTTTCACATTACATTAGATTAATCCCTTTATTTACCTATTTACACCACACTAAATTACAACATCACCTTTTGGCCGAATAATAATTTTAAAACCATTATAATTTCTTTTATAACTAACTAATTTAATATGTGTACCATTTATTTTTATATAAATGTCAATTCCAGATTTAATAATCATGTAGTCTAAATTTAATCAAAATTTTGCAAATACTTTTAAGATCTATAGAATTCTAATGAGAAAACTCACAATATTGGTTAAAATTGTATTTCCCATTAAAGTTTAATACTATTTTTTTTGGCCGAATGTTAATTTTTGTTGTTTAAAATTAATTTTTCACCCCGTATATGGATTCAACACATTGAAAATCTTCTTAGCCATTCACATTATGGTTTCACACTTGTGGTTCCAATAAATCCTATCCAAAAATATGCCTCAAAACCTTATAAACATAAACTATAGCTTATTAAAAAATATAAATTATATACTAAAATATTATAATGATATAATTTTTACAATATACTCTATTTAACATCCCCATGCCCATATACACTTCTATCTAATATCTTTCTTTTTGCTTAATAATCTAATCACCAACTTAAACCTAGATCATTTTTTGTAATGTAATCTATTCAATGTGAATATGCATATAAGGAACAACATTTAATATCTTTCTTTGGGTTTAAAGCTTATCATGAACCAATCCCACTTATCAAACGTAGATTTTATCAAGATTTTAATTTTAATTTAATTTTGTTAATAAGACAGAGTATGAATGAAACTCATTTTCATTAATATTTGTTTTTACATATTTCACAAATTAATGGTAAAATAATTTATATAATCTATTTAGTTTTAAATTTTATATAAAATTTAATAAAATAAAGTATTTGTTTTGGAATTTATATAATTTGTTTTGGTTAAAGGAGATTTGTATTATGGCAAAAAGTTACATGGCTATTTACAACTTTTCAGAATTTTACTAGCCTCACTTTTATTAGATTTGTTGGGGAGTAGTTGATTCACCATAATTTTAAGAGTAGCCAAAAAAACACTTAGATAACCCAAACAAGCTATTAATAACAAACTAGAAAACCAACAATATTTGCACCCAACCTATAGTTCTCAACATCACAAGGTGCAAAGTTCATTCACCTAGAACTTGGAGTTGTCAAACCACCCTCCAAACTTACAAAATATCTTGCATTTGTGTAAATCATTCACTAATGATATAATTTCATTAGGATGATCATGTTTCTTCTCTAGGACTTTCCTAGGAAAGTATTCCTCCAATGATTTCCCTATAAAGAATTGAGAAATGATATCATTTCATTATGATCATTGATGAGCCTACAAATGAAACACAAACTAAGGCCCATCTCAACATCCTTCCACTCTCTTTTGATTAGATCACATATTTTTTACTTTCATATGATCATTAGGAAGGTTCAGAGATAATTGCATATAATGTGACTAAGATTATTTATTTTTGTAGAATATTATGATAATATTGGGCACATTATGAAGATTTGAAGGAGGAGAGAATCTAGGGACTTTCTTCACCCTACACAAGGGAAATGATTGAATAAAAAATGAACAAGATAGGCATGTGTTCCCCATCATTTAATGCAAATTCCTAGTGTTGGGAACTCAATCCCTTTTTGAGGGATTTTGGAGGGGAAAGTTTCCTCCTTTTAAGTAGAATGTTTCCTCACAACATTGTATAAGTAAGAATTCGAATTTTCCTCTAGAGGCATGTATTTCTTAGTATTCTTGTGGAGAAAACTTGTTATTTAGCAACTCCACTTTCATTTCTAGAAGGGATGTACTTGGATCAATTCAAATAATGAAGTTTGGTGTCATTTTTACCTTGTAAAATTTGGTTTTCAACATAGGTATGTGAGTTTCCTTCCGCTTGCACATCCTAGGAGATTTAGATCCCACTTGTATAATTTCTTTATTTCCTTTGAATGATTCTTTCACTTGGGTCTTCTATTTATGCATTTACTATTCATGAATCTTTTGTTGTATGTCATATTTGTTAAATGATTGAAGTAAGATGTTGTGTAGGATATATACAGTACCGAAAGCATGATGCATCCTTATAACCACTTTGGAAAATCGTGTTAGTCATTGACCTACATGGATTGGTTTACTAGTTCACAAATCTAGAATTTCTCGAAGTCCCTTGTAGCAAGATAGTAGTAATTTTCTAATATTTTTTAGAATATTTTTATGAGATTAATTTGAGTTTATTCCATATTGAGTCATAAGAATATCCAAGTTAATAAAAAAATGAAACCCATATCATTTTCACTTGATTAGTTTAGGCATTTGGTAGGTTAACTAGCTCATTATTTGTTGAATTTTCAATTTTTAGGCTACTAATTTTATGCTATATTTTAGCATGTTTTAACACTGGTATGTGTGAGTGATTCGAATTGGAACAAATTCTTAGGAAATCATAATTAATAATATAAAAAAATTGCATTGCACTTTTGTTGGATTTACTTAGGAATTCGACAAGTTATCTCACTCTTGTAGCAATTGCTCCACTCCTATAGCAATAATGTAGCAGTCCTATAGCACATGTAAACTTGATGAAATATACCCCAAAAGCTTGTTTTTGGTCACTAAGGTTGGAATAATTAGCACTTGACTCTAAATACATGATCTAGGAAGACCAAGTGTTGGAAATAATACTGAGAGGGGGGGTGAATCAATATTATCTACTTCTTTTAATAAATCTTCCTTATTTGTTCTTTGAATTAGTTTTGCATGTCAGTACCATAAAATAATGAGCATGAACAAAGAAAACAGATAGTCACACCAAAGAACACAAGATGTAAGGTGGAAACCCAATGTGGGTGAAAACCACCTGCTGCAATATGTCTCTATCTTCTTTCAAATTAGAAACTCCTTTTTACAATGGTTTTGTACTGGTGCAGTCCTTTACCAGTACGCAGGCTGCAACCTGCTGAGAGCTACAACTCTCTCTCGTTTTCCAGTCTCTCCTGAAAGGGAGCTACAACCCCCTAC
>APFE031326867.1:0-49040 GCA_000404065.3 Pinus taeda
AGGAGAACATTTAATACCTTCCAGCAGATTCAAAGAAAGAGGGCGAAGCCACTTGAAGCCCTCAAATCATAATTATTGCACATTTAACTCACACCAGAGCAGAACTACAATCCCCAAAGCGCAATCATTCCAGCAGCACCGCATCTAGCCCCCAAGGGCCACATTTTCACCTTTTCTGATTCAGCTGCCCCTAGCGCAGCCAAAAAGATTTACTTGCATTTAATTCCAGCAACACTTAGATTTTTGAAGAGTTTTCTGGCAGACCTGTTTAAGTCGGTTGTAATGATGTCATTCCGATATTTTGCTTATAAATACCACCCTGAACAATGTTGTGAGGGGTTGGTTGGTTGGTAGTAGTAGTTGGTCAGTTTTCCTTTCCAGCATTTTCTCTGAACAGAGACTCGCACTGTAACTTTCATAATTTTCATAATCAAAGATTGCTGAAAGCATGGATTGCGAAACTACTTGATGTTTTTTCTTGGCCAAGGAATGATTACGAAATTCCTGTGCTTCTACATGATTCAATAAGTGTTTCTCTCCTTTGTTTACTTTTATGTTTTTTACCACCGTTCCGCCTTCTAAATTGCCGGAAAAAAGAATAGCTTAAGATTTGTTTCATTACACCTTAAGTTCAATTTCTGCATTTCTCGATGTTTTCTTCAGAAATAGTTATGAGCATGTACACTTAAATGATCTTGTTTACGCTATTTCTTTCACATATGAGTGCATGTTTAGGAATTCTTAATTTCTCCTGGATCCCATTCATCCATTTCCCCTCCTTTTCAGCATGATGAAATGATTCTCCTTTGCCTTTCATCCCTGATGTTCATTCCATACTTTCAGCAGACCGATAATTGTATCCTGTATGGCTATCCCGCTCTGTATCCCCTTGTGACCAAGAAAACGCTCGCAAGCCTCAATCCATGACTCCATACCCAATGGTTCGAAACTTATCACACCTTACCTTGCCTCTCTGTTCGAGAATCCTACCTTCCATCCAATTACAAATAACACTCCCTGGAAGCCAGAAAGCTAGCCTAAAATCATCAACAAAAGTTGAATCATAAGAAGAGAGCCCTCTCCGTTTGCAGGTGGGCTAGAACCTGCAATCCAAAGATTGGTTTGTGGTTACCTCGGCCGTATCCCTATTAGGAGCCTAGGGACAACCTGAGTGATAACAGTATCCACAACAAGGGCTTGGTTGGAAACTCTATCTCTCAATAGATCAGAGCACAATGTTGGCTAGACCAATGACATATAGACACCATAGTCATTTTCGCTCAAGGTACATACCCACCTGGGTGTTCACTGAGTATGACCTTATAGGACTATTCTTATCTTGGGTTTCTAGTCCTTAAAGAATATCAATCCTCTTGCCTACTCTTGTCTTGGATCCCCTACACATCCTCAAAGAGTATAAGATGTCAAATGATTACCCAATCCTCTCATTCTTTCTTCCCAAGTGAAGACAAGAATTTTGTGTCTATCACTTCCTCTTAATTAGGGAAGACATACCCAAGTATCCTCTGACAAGGTCCTTGTCTGAGTTCCTTTGTAATTGGGAACTTTTTATAACTCCCTCTTAGGTAGGGACTTGTCCATTCATTAGCAACTTCTTCTTCATGGGTCCTCCAACTACTTGGTCTCCTTGATTTTATGTCATGAACTCTTTGTTTGAACTTCTTCTTGGTAGGGCACCATCCATCAATCACTTTCATTCCTTTTTTGTCATGGAATTGCTTCCTTCGTGAAAAGTGGCCTTCTTGTCATATATCAGGTTCTCTTGTCATCTGGTTATTTCTTGTCATCTTGTCTATGCTTTGGACTATTCTTCACATGGATGCTTCTTTATACTTGTTCATTCCCGTGCTTTGATATAGTAGCCCTTCATGACTTCATTATGATATTGCTTCAACATTAAATGATACTTTTACTGGATGGCTTCTTCATCGTGACATCTTCGTAGAGTTGAATCGGTTATTTTCACTTTTCATATCGTCAAGGCCTTCATAGGCATCAAGGGTCCTTTGATCCTTTTCTTCCTTTTTCAGAGTTGGCATGCCTTCTTTTGAGAGATGTCTTCAAAGTATCTTTTCAAATAGTGATTGTTGGTGATCATGGTGTTCTTCACATGCTTGATCTCTTTCTTCATTTTCTTCTTCTTGGATAGATTGGTCAACCACCTTATGCTCCTTGTGAGAGCACTTCTTCATTGCTTGCTTCTAGGACTAGTCAGCATTTCTTCTTTACTTGCTTCTTAGTCAGCAATCTTATACTCTTTATGTGAGTATTTTCTTTTTTGACCATCATTACATTGTAGTACATGCCTTTGAGCATGTCATTGGTGAAATAGATTCTTTTTTACATGATCATGTTATAGAAATATTCCCATGACTCAATAATATACAAATGATAACATGACTAAATTTTGATGCATACATACCTCATCTTGATTCTCCTTCGATAATCTTAGCTTCATTTGGTTGTCCTTGATGTTGACCTTCTTGCTTCGTCTTAGCTTGCTTGCATAACATCCTTTTCTTGAATCCCATGAATTGGATTCCCAATGAGACATCTACTTTGGTTCATGAACCTTCTTTTGAAGATTCCATCATAGCATCTTAAAGACCCTTGCCTTGCAAATGTTTCTTTCCTTTTGATGATGGAGGTCTTCTAAGATTATTAATCATGATCAATTTTATTTCATTGTGGATGAGGTCCTATTCTAGGTATGCTCCTTCTACATGAATATCTTGAGTTATGTCCATCATGCTCATATACTCTAGAAGATATTTATAACCATGCATTTTTTTTCATTTATAAATACTCATTCTACATGAGCATCTAGAGCTATATGTACTTCATGCTTCTAGATTATAGAATATGTTTCTAGCCATGCAATTTTTATTTTATTCCTACATGCTCATATCCTACTCAAAATTTTGAAAGAAAATTTTAAGTAAAGAGTTTGACTTAGTCATAGTAGAGACCCGGAGGATCTTCCTTCTTTTGCTTCCTTTCTTCTTCTTTCACCTCTTGAGTCATGTGAGCTTCTTCCCTCTTTCTTTTGTTGTTGTTGTCCTTCTTAAGTTTAGGACAATTCCTTTTGTAGTTTCCATCTTCTTGGCATCCATAGCATTGGATTTTGGACATATCTTTGTTGTTTGTTGTTCGTGGACCAAATTTGCCAAATTTTCCCTTTCTCTTGGCCATGGTAGCAAATGCTTGCTCCTTTGATCCCACATATTCCTTGGCTTCAAGTCTAGATTCCTTTGTTTTGCATAGAGACCACATTTCACTTAGTGTTGTAGCTTCCTTCTTGGCATATATGCTTGTTACACTTCATTTTGTTTCCATGACAAATAATCATCAAAATTGGATCTTTCACCATCCATCCAAGTGTCATGAAGCACTCTCTTGCAAGTCCACAACTTATATACCTTGAATAAAGTGGAATTTCTAGATCTCTTGGTACAAAACCTTGTTTTTGAGCATCTACGTGGTTTTGTTGAAGAAAAACCGCACATGTGCAGTTTCTTCCACTGCAAAACTACGCAAATCTGCGCTCTGTGTCTGAACAAAAACTGTTCAGGTTAATTAATAAAAAGTAAAATATAGAAGCATTGTTGGACGAATCATTCCCAACAGAATGCCTTGAACTCATGTATATTTGAACCTGGCCTCATTTTTTATGGAACTAATTCCCATTCTTCAAGGAGCCCTCATCTCTCTTTTAGTGGATCTCATCCTTGGACTAACGATCTTAAACCACTTCCGTTTGGGCCTAGTAATCAATCCATAGGTGGGGGAGTTGAGGGATGTCGTTGAGAGTAAGTTTATTTTGGAGTAATCAGGTTTGAGAGCTTATCATTCTTGGAGAGGATTGAGATCAATGGGAGGAGCTTCACAACATCAAGGCATAGGTTTTGTAGCTCCTTTATGTTTTTGAAATTAACACAAACAAGCATTTATTCTCACTTCATTGTTTAATGGATTAATTGATCAATTTACTGGATGGTTTATGTTATTTATACTCCTCCATTGGAATGATGTTATTTATATTTTTCATTGGAATGATGTTTCTTACTAGTCTCCTTGATCACTAGTTTGAATTATTGAATCATTTATGTTGCATATGCCTTTGATCCTTTGTTGTTTCCATGTGTGTAGGTCTAGATTCAAGCATGAAGGAGCTGCACTGAAGCATAAAGAGGGATCTTCATCAAGAATGTCGTAATAAGGTATGAATTTCCATTTCTCACCTTGTTAGCTTATGATTCAGGAAAAGATAGATTCAAGGAAGGAATTAGCTTGATTGGTTGTTTATTTCTAGTTTCCTTTTAGGACCTAGGGAGATTTCTCTTGTCAGTAAGAGGAATTTATCTGCCCAACAAATTGGTGACCATACTGGGGAACGAATTGTCTTCGATCTCCTTGTTTTTTATTCTCAAACCTGTTTTGAAAGCTTTATGAGAGTCTTGACAAGTTAATGATCTTTCGGATTTTGTGATTTGTTTGGATACTTTTTTATTTTTCTTTAAGTTTCTCGACCTGCACGGTTTCTGTTTGGAAACATAGCGCAGATCTGTGTATATACCTTTATTAACAGTGTGCATGCGCACTATACTATACTATCTATAGGTGCATACTCTAAGAATTTTTGGAAAAAATAGCTTTTCCTCTCATTAAAGTCTGAATTTTTTTTTTTGAAGGTTTCATTACATTTGTCTATGACTCCAGTCACTCTCCGTGTGTTTGATTGAGTATTGTGAAGGAGTTTTCTTAAGATTTGTTTGTTTTCAAGGATTGAAAGGTATGGTTTCTCAGTAATTAGTGTTTTCATGAGATGTGCTTCGTGTGCTGCGTTGAAAACAAGAGTCATTTTTATTCTAGTACTAAAGTTTAATCAGAATTACACTTTAAGCGTCAATTTCATAACATTCATTCAAGCATCTTCCTTTTAAGGATTTTATTGGGTGTTTAGAATTTGATTTCCTTTGGACTTTGCTCAAAGATTTCTCTCGGTTTCTTAATAATTTTTGCATGCTTTTTGCTTTCATGTTTTTGGTTGAATTGTGTCTGAGTGTTAATCATCTTTGAGTGTCATTATTTTTTATCTTTGGAATTTTCACCCAATTTCCTTTACTTACACTTGGTTGGTTCTTTAGTTGTATTAGTGAAGGAAAATAGTCTTGTTTTTCTTTCGCTAATTTGGAATCATCTTGTGTTTGTTTTGAAGAATTCTCTTGCATAGATTACATTTGCATGGTTAGCATTCTCATTTCGAGAACGAAATTGTGCATAGATTACATTTGCATAATGTTCACAGAAATTGTGCATAGATTACATTTGCATAAGTTTCAGGCAAGTGGTGCATAGATTAGTTTTCATGTTTTGCAACTTAGAGCTTTGAATTGCATTGGAATATTAGAAGTGGTACATTTTGGATTTAATATTTTAAGCAAGAACCTTTACTTACACTAGCTATAATTCATCGAAATGAAAAGATTACAAATTTCATATTTGATGCATTAGAGTTTTGAGTCAAATCATAATACCATCAATTTCACGTCCATTTACCCTTTGAGTAAATAACAGCTTAATAACACATCGTTAATAAAATTCATCTAGAATTTTTATCTTTTTTTAGGGCTCTTTCCACCTACATTAGCTTAAGTATAGGGCTTTGGAATAGGGAAGGAAGTAAACTTTCCAAAGCTACAAACGAACAAAGGAATATTGAGTTAGGGAGAGAAAATCCAATTATTTCAGTTTTTCTCTAGGAAGCTCTTCTTATACATGAGTTAAGCACGAGATCATGTCCGATCTGGTGAAGTGATCATACCCACTTCATTGGCTATGATAGAGCGATATACACGTATTAAAACGGTATCAAAAGGTACTTGGAGTCACTTGAAAGTACACCCCCAATTTTTCATGTGGAGGAGCCTTCAAGGGGAATGAGCTTGTTACTCTGCCCTTGCATTTACGTCCGATCTACGACTGTCCCCCAGGTAAAATTGTTGTATTTGGTAAACTTAGTGACTATAATCCTAGGGCTCTATCTAAGGTGACGACAGAGGGAAGGTCCTAATGTACCTGGAATAGATGTTGACTAGACTCACTTGGACTTTTTGGAGGGTACTCTTTGCTCGAGATGGTTTATAAAAAAGTTACTTGCACCAGACTGTTTCATTAAGCATGTTGTCAGGGTAACTGGTTCCAAATGCTCATATCTATAATAAAAAAATTCACTTTGATCTCTACGACGTTGGATTTCATCACTAACTAGTAAATATTGATCTCTGTGAAAAGTGAGTTTGTGTGGTTTGAATCCCTAGATTTTTAGCATGTGTTACTTTGTTTGTTTTTACTTTTTACAATACCTTAGGTGTGGATCCTGGTTTTTTAATTGTTAATATTAAAAACTAAACTTATTTGGATTGAATCTAATGGAAACAATGCCAGAAGTTATCAACAAAAACATCCCTTTTAAGGGGTATCCTAATCCTTTTCCTGATTTTGCAAATATCGGTCCTCCTTATATGGCTACATTGTCACTTCCCAGATTCATGATAGGTTTACATGTATGGTTGTTTTCAACTGCTTTAATTCCAAATACTCCAATTGTGCCAGCTCAGCCAGTTTTTTCATGTCAACCGATTTCTCCATCTCAACATCACCAACCCACTGTTGACCCTTTACCTTCTTCATCCAACATGTCCTCCTCCCTTTCTTCTTCTTCACTTGGTAAAATCCTTGACGTTAGTAACCAAGTGACTAAGTAAAAGAAGAAAGGGAAGAAGAAGAAGAAGCAAGATAAGAAAGTAGTCAACCAACCAACCATGGCCATAAGTATTGGTAATGTTGAGGGAACTTCTACAATGCATTGTAAGCCCAAATACCCTTGCAAGCTTTGTAAGGGTGACCACTTCGTTATCAATTGTCCTAGTATTCCTAAGGTTTTGGAAGTATGGTCAAATAATTCTTATCAACTTACTATTGATCCATTAACCTTTGATTCTCAGATTCTGGGGAAAAAAATTGAAGTTAGGTTTCCTTGTAGGTTATGCAAAGGGACTCATCATAGTCACCTTTGCCCTCACATGGATGAAGCCTCTGAATTTTTGGAAAAAATTATTGTTTCACAACAATAACTTCCAACTAATTACCATGAGATTTCTCCCCATATACCATCAATGGAGGAATTGATTGATCTAAATCCAAGTATAGTCAATCCCACTCTTCCATTGGAGGGTGAAACATTATCACTCAGGTTGATGGACTATTCGTTGATCAAGAGGTTGAATCAATTCCATCTTCAGTCGATCCCACTCTCCCTTTAGAGAGTGAACTTCATACTACTCATGTTCTTCATGTTACTTTAGATTCTTTTGCACATGGGGGCATTTCATCTATTGCTTTTGAATTCCATCCAAGTAATGAGGCTATTTATTTTAATTGGAGTAGAATGACAGAACCTCGTCTTCCTTATTCCACCCCTTTCCAAAGCATTGTAAAGGCTTATGGTAAGAATGTGTGTCGCACAATTTTAGATGAAGGTGCTTCTGTTATTATTTTATCGTCAACTGCTTGGAAAGATTTGGGTTCCCCTCATCTTGTACCTGTTACACAGAATCTGTTAGCTTTTAACAGAACCGTTAGTGAACCTTTAGGGATCCTTACTAAGTTACCTATTACCTTGGAAGGTAAAACTATCTATATTGATCTTATGGTAGTCCAAGGTCCCTTAGATTTCAATTTTCTCCTTGGGTGAGATTATGTCTATGCCATGAAAGATGCCGTATCGACACTCTTTCGTGTGACGTCATTTCCTCACAATGGAAACATTGTGACAGTGGATCAACTTTCATACATTGATCTTGCTTCGACTACCAGTGATCTGAAATTAGTGCCTTAGCTACTAATTCAAATTTCAATTCAATTCATCTCTCAATTCTCCACTAAAACATAATGGAAATTTGGCTTACAATATTCATTCTCATCATTGCTTAAAGACATACAAATAAAACATATGCAAACTATAATAAACAATCAAGATAGAGACATGACACAAACAATTTGATAGGAGAGTTCACGAGAACCTCCCTGGCTACCTCTCCAGGTTCATGAATCCCATGAACTTGTTTTATTGATTCTTGAAGGAAAAAGGGAAAAATAAGTAGACCTACAATCTACTACTCCTTTACAAAATCCCTAAATCAATAAGCCTTGAAGAAGCTCTCCACGAGCTCTCTTCTCCTCTTCTTGATTCCCAAGAAGGGTTTTTAAAGGCTCTCCATCTAAACCACCTAAAGATTTTTATGGAGACAATATCTCTCAAGATCCCATTTGATTAGGACCTTCGCATATCTCAAGGGAATTGGTTGGAACAAATCTCTCAACCAACCTTAAGGATCTCAACTTCCTCCACAGGACTCTCCTTGAGACTAGGGATTGCAAGCCCACATGGCTTTGCTCCAAGAATCATTTTTTTAGTTACAAAAATACATTATTATGAAAATTTTATCTCATATGTTAATCATTTTATGTGGCCAATTTTCCCAAATACCAACAAGAATATTTTCCTAGTCTATGAAGCCATATGAACTTCATTCCCTTTGCATTAGAAAAACTCCATGTGAGTTCTTTGTTGGCTGGATTGTGTTGGTTGTATATGAGGCTGACCGGAACATGTCGACATGTGAGGATCCTCTTAGATCAACCAGTCATCTGACACCCTTGAATGTTCCTTATATGGAATCGGTACCTACCCAGCCCAGCCACAGGTTAATTATGTGGCAACCTATCCCATGTTTTCAGTTATCGATGCAAGCGAGCTTCTTATTGTCTGCTCGACTTCTTTTGGCTTAGATCCGGTAGTTGACATGGTCAAAACATCAATGGGGAATTTGAATACGATTTTCTTATCCCTATTGATGCCCTTGACATGTGTTCCTTCCAGAGGACTGTCCTTCCATCTAATGAAGACCTTTTGGAAGCCATGATCAAGGGGTGTCCCTTGTCATGTGTTTCTTCCATATAGAAGCCATGAATAGGTTCCATGAGGATAGTTCTTTTATTGTGTCAACCTCGTTAAAAAATGAAACAAGTCTTTATGAGGATGCTTCTTTTACTATGGCAACCTCGTTAAAAAATGAAATAGGTCTCATGAGGATAGTTCTCTTACTGTGTCAACCTTGTTAAAAAATGAAACAACTCTTTTTGAGGATGGTTCTTTTACTATGTTAACCTCGGTGAAAAATGAAACAGATCCTTATGAGGATAGTTCTTTTAATGTATCATCCTCATTAAAAAATGAAACAAACTCTCTTGAGGATAGTTTTTTTACTTTGTCAACCTCATTAAAAAATGAAAGCACCCTCAAGCACAGTTTTCTCTGTTTCAAGCTTGTGTAAAAATAAAACCACCCTTAAGCACAATTTTGCTTTGTTTCAAGCTTTTTTATTTATGAAACTTATCTTGAGTCCATTTCGGTTATTATCAAGACTTGTTAAGCTCATGAAAATACAGAGCTTATTTTACTATCTTTGCATACTCGTAAAACACATATGAAAATGTTGAGTTCTTTCCGTATTTTCTTGCTCGTTAATTAAATTGAAAGTCGGTAAGATGGGTATATTTTTATCACTTTTTCGAACTCATTAAAACTTATGAAAAATAGAAACCATGGAGTCCTCTTTTAAGCCCTTTTCAAACTCTTTAAAAATGAAAATATTGTCGATTACTTGCATGTTCGAACTCGTAAAAGTAAATGAACAACCGTCCACTCAGTACATGTTTACCCCTTTTACGGACTGAGCTAGGACTATTTATGAAAAAGGTATATGTTCATCGAACATGGTCAATAGAGTTCTATCTTGTATTATTTTATCCTTTTTTGGCCCTGAGAGACTAAAACTTATGAAAAAGAACCTGACGGAGTCTACTTATGTTTTACTTCCGACCCTAAAAATGAAAAATGACGAGCTTTACTTTCTTCGGGTTCGTTAAAATTTTATGGTAAAAGAACTGAATGAGTTTTCTTTTGTGTCTTTTTCAAACTCTTAAAAGAAAACAAAATCGAGCTACTCCTTTGCTGGACTCGTAAAATTAAACAATACAGGACTCATTAAGAATGACGAGACCGAACCACTCCTTCTTAGGGTTCGTTAAAAATACTAGGATGGACTCATCCGAAGGATGAGCTTACAGGAAAAGCATATGTTATCCTCCTCAAGATTGTAAAAAATAAAGAGGTAATTTCTAGGAATGGTTGTGAAAATTTGAAAAGAAAAGTTCGTTTTTTGTATTTCAGGCAGTGTGTCGCTCTTGAAAATGACACTTCGTCACATATCTATTCGGGTTGGAGAATCCACTTGTCTCACAGTTGATCGAACCTTATTGAAAGTCTTAAGTTGGTTTTGGGTATTATCATTGAGTCAAATGTTGCCAAGTCATTTTTTCATGTCGCCAATATGTTCAAGAGAATTCTAAACCTTAGTTCAAATTACCTTGCAAATTGTAGCCTTCAATCACGTCAACCATCCCTAAGTCAGTCTTTGCAAACTATTTTCCAAAACTTGACATTGTGTTTTGTTTCGTAGGCTTTCTTGCGAAGGATCACTTCCTATCGACTTCAACTCATTATCTAGGAAGTTGATCTAGAAATATTTAATACCTTAAGCCCTGCATGCCTTAATGGCAGGTTTCTCGCCTTCGATGACAGGTTCTCATCATTGACCTTCAATCGAACGATTCTATGAGTGTTTGACTTCATATTACTGATTCACACTTTACAGATTGTACTGGAAGTACCTTGAGAACCATTGTCATTATTAGTGGTTTCTCTTGCACTTGTTAACGGTTCACATCATTGACCGGTAATCAAGTGGTTTCTTCCATGTTCAACTTCAAGACATTTACTCGCATGGCTAGATTCGTACTATAGATTGAGAGATGGAGATCAAGACCCTGGATCTAGTTTCATCCATCCACGTTGCGAAGAGTTTTGTATTCATGATTATACAGAGAGTTTTATGTTTGATGGTTGTGTCCATTCTATATATACTTTGACATTATGTATTTCCATACCGTGCTTTAATACTTTTATGTTTTGAGTATGGGAATGCCTACCTCATTGATGATTATTATATTGTATTGTAATCCTTGATTGATTGTTGGAGCTTTCCAACCATGATCTCTGATCCAATCCTTGATATGATAAAGTACTTCAGTCCTCAAACCTTTCTCACTTTGCACTTTAGGGGGAAATCTGTTACATTTTGTCGCCATGACAAATAATCATCAAAATTGGATCTTTCACCATCCATCCAAGTGTCATGAAGCACTCCCTTGCAAGTCAACAACTTATATACCTTGAATAAAGTGGAATTTCTCGATCTCTTGGTACAAAACCATGTTTTTGAGCATCTATGTGATTTTGCTGAAGAAAAACCGCACATGTGCAGTTTCTTCCACTGCAAAACTACGCAGATATGTGCTTTGTGTTTGAATAAAAGCTACGCAGGTCAATTAATAAAAAAGTAAAAATAAAAAGGAAGATCTAGAAGCATTGTTGGACGAATCATTCCCAACAGAATGCCTCGAACTCATGTATATTCGAGCCTAACCTCATTTTTTATGGTACTAATTCCCATTCTTCAAGGAGCCCTCATCCCTCTTTTAGTGGATCTCATCCTTGGACTAAGGATCTCAAACCACTTCCTTTTTGGCCTATTAATCAAGCCATAGGTGGGGGAGTTGAGGGAGGTTGCTTAGAGTAAGTTTATGCTGGAGTAATTAGGTTGGAGAGCTTATCATTCTTGGAGAGGATTGAGATCAATGGGATGAGCTTCACAACATCAAGGCATAGGTTGTGTAGCTCCTTTATGTTTCTGAAATTAATACAAACAAGTGTTTTTTCTCGCTTCATTGTTTAATGGATTAATTGATCAATTTCATGGATGGTTTATGTTATTTATACTCTTCCATTGGAAAGATGTTATTTATATTTCTTTCATTGGAATGATGTTTGTTACTTGTCTCCTTGATCACTAATTTGAATTATTGAATCATTTATGTTGCATATGCCTTTGATCCTTTGTTGTTTCCATGTGTGCAAGTCTAGATTCAAGCATAGAGGAGTTGCACTGAAGCACAAAGAGGGATCTTCATCAAGCATGTCGTAATAAGGTATGAATTTCCATTTCTCACCTTGTTAGATTATGATTCAAGAAAAGATAGATTCAGGGAATGAATTAGCTTGATTTTCTGTTTGTTTCTAGTTTCCTTTTAGGATCTAGGGAGATTTCTCTTGTCAGCAAGAGGAATTTATCTGCCCAACAATGCTAGATGTGAAGTTGCCCCAATCCTCGGGTAGAGAATTGAGTACTACAGTTGTCATTTCTTTGTCGGACATGACTTCCCTAGCTCTTGAAGTTGATCTCTCATCTCAAAGATCTTCTTGAAGTAGGGAGATATTCCTTCCCTTGATATCTTCATCTTGTACAATTCATTTCTTATAGATATCACTTCTCCAGCAGTGGTTACTGAGAATAGATCTACTAGTTTATCAAATATTTATTTTGATGTTTCAAATTTGGAGACATAAGGAATGAGAGAGTCCTTGATAGATTCTATTAGAATCCTTTGAGCTCTTGTCTCATCCTTATTGTACTTGTCTAAGGCTTGAGTTTGTTCCTTAGCAGGAATAGTAACATTCCCTTTGATGTGTTCGAGAAATTCATTCTCCTTGAGAAGTAAATGAGTCCTCTTCTTCCATGCAAGAAATTTATTAGTACCTACCAATTTGTTGCTTTCCTTGCAAAAAGACATTGATGTATATTTAGAAGGGGACATATACTTACTTGATAGATTTCTAGATGTAGTGGATTTGCTTTCTCCTTTAAGACTTGATGACTTGCCTTCCTAGGATCTTGATGTTCTTCAAGTTTCCTTCTCCAAGTGGACTTTCTTGATGATGAGATTTGCTTGATGACTTGTAGATGATGTAGGTCCCTCTTTGATCTTCTCTTCTTTGTGGGTGCCTTTATGTAAGGCTCTTCTTCTTGCTTTGTAGTCTTCCTTGATGAATGATAGATGGTAGACCTTCTTGTCCTTGAAGTGATTGAGACTTCTTGGCTTGATGCTTCAACTTTGTAGATGTCCTTCCTTGATGAGTCACCTTATGAGTGCTCTTGAGATGCCCTTTCCCTCATGTGTCACCTTAGCTCCGATACCATGTTGAAGAATCTAGGGCAATTAGGTGTAGTGTGATTCTTCTTGACTTGATAGCAGTTTGTAAAGTCTTTTTACTTTCTTGTTAGCTTAATCTTCTTCTTCTTATTAATGCATGTGTGTGTACTTCATCAAAATGCTACCAAAAACATAAGAACAAGAACACAAGATGTTGGCTCTCTACACGGCCAAAACTTCTCTTCTCTTGAGAGGAAAACCCTTTAGTAAGTTTCTCTTATTGAAGCTTATTATTGATCAATGCCAAACCATAGACCCTTGACAAGAATATCCTCCAATAACAAGTTAAGTCCTTCCTTCTACCTGCACATCGTTTCCTGGCACTTCGTCCTCCTTCTTTCGGCACTTTGTTCCCTGGCACTTCATCCTCCTACTCCTTCTAGCACTTCATTCCCCAGCACTTTGTCCTCCTACTTCTTTCGGCAATTGGTGATAGACCTTGTTATACTTTGTTCTATAAGAGATGCCCACCCTTGATTCTTAGTGAACTTTCTCACATAAGATATGCCTTCCTTCTCTTACCCAACCGAGCTCCTTCTTGATGTGAAGTTGCAGACTTGATGTGACAGCACTACAGCCCTATTTTTTCACACGTGTGGGAGGTTTCCCTTATGTTTTGATTCCTTTCTCCTTCATTTGTGAGAGTCTCTTCTTTGCTTGAGTAATAGGCCTTATAGGTCTAAGTTTCTAGCCCTAACAAGAGAGATATGTAACTATGATGTAGTTGTTGTAATGACCGAAGACTAACCTTCCTTTTGTCGCACGTGTAATTGTAATTCACACTAAGAACAACCCCTTAAACTTCAGCCTTGTCTGCTCCTTCTTCGCTACGCTAGAGACTCCTTATACTTGGTTTCTTTCACTCCTTTCTTGACTTCTCTTGCTCGTTGATTTCATATATGAGTGTGTTGTCTTTGGAGGAGTGGACATCCCCTATATATAAAGGATTGTCTCTCCTTTAGGCCGACTTGAGGTCAGTGGGCTGACTTGACTTCCTTTGCTTTGATGGTACTATTTATGGTGTCATTGCTTCTTTTAATGGTGTCTTTGCTAGGAGGAGACTTGACTTTGCTTGAGGTGTCTTCTTTGACTCTTTTACATAAATATACATAATGTAACATATCCTTAAGGTCTTCAACATAATTCTTTTGACTCTTTGACTCACCTATAGCACTTTAACATGTGCTAGACCTACTTCAATGAGCAAGAAACTCATTGACATATATTATAAAAATAATATTTTCTTTTCTTGAATAAATACAAATATCAAAGGTACATTTATGAAGACCGAACCTAGTTACATTTCCTTCAACATCAACCATATGTTTATGGATGGATTTTGTTCACACCTAGCTCACATGTGAAGCTCAAGACGTTATTCAAAGTTACAGTCAAACCTAAATTCCACCTATAGAAATTCGGTACCAGTTTGGCATTTTCCAGAAATTCGATACTAGTTTGGCATTTTCCAAAAATCCGGTACTTAGTTTGGTACCAGTTTAACAGTTCAGCAACAACTATGGGCAATTATGTCTATAGTTGGAGTAAAGTCAAACTAATTCCAAGTGGCATCGTTTCCATCTCCAACAAATACATTTCCATATCATAACAAGACCATTTTTAAATATTATTTGTTATCTTAATTATAGTACGAGAGTTATATTTTTATGGAAGTTGATATGATCCTCTAGACCATCGCTTCCTCTCCATTGTAATATAAAAGAAATAGATTTGCACGATAGTGAGGGAGGAGGAGGTAGAGAGGAATTTTGGGATCACTTTTTTTGGTTTTTTGTAATCAATCTAAAGTTTAATGTATAAACAGAAGTTGAAGTTCTATTTGTTGTAATGAAGATTCAAATGTTGAGATTTTTAGCATATTTATGATATGATTTAGTCTCTAGAACGTTTCTAGTTCGAGAAGGGCCCCTTGACTCAGGTAGTATCCCATGTTTCATTCATAGAGTAGAATATTAGTTATATTATGTTTCTTTCCATGCAACTATATTGATTTTTTAGGTTTTGTTCAATATTTCATTCATAAATCTCGGTTTATATTAGACTTACATTTCAGATTTTCCAGTATAGTAATCGCAACATGTTATGATTAAATTCAAATTTATTTTTTGCAGGCTTAAGAGTTAAGCAAAATTGAATTGGTTTCTTAATATGTTATCATACCCAGAATTTTAATCTACAGAATTTTTGTACTTAATTCAGTACTCATATTCAAAATTTCCATTTACAAACTTTTTGTACTTAATTCAATACTAGGTTATATACTAGAACAGGGTATTCAAAAAATATGTAATTTTTAGTTTAGGATTCTTTAATGGATTGGAGCTTTGCAGCTACTTGGTAAAATATTCTTACAACGAATAAGAAACTACGTTATATCTCTAAGCATGTTTAGCATTTATTTTCAATAACTTGCCTCGCATGCTTTTGCTTATAGTTATTGGCGTTTACTTTTATGCGAAATGTTTAATGTGTTTTCATCACGAGAGGATTATAACCACTGAAGTCTCAAGACCTAATAAACTACATAAATAAAACCACTTTAACATTGTTTGTTGGTAATTATGAAATATTGTGGTTTGGAAACTGATAAGCATTAGAGTCCCACAATCCAATGACAAATTATAATCCTTAGTGGTCAATTCTTTCTAGTATTACTTGTTAGCATAGATTAGAATAGGCTCTAATCCTACATTTCATGTGCTTGCATCTCTAAGTCTTACGATCCCAGATTCGATAATTAAATGTTGGAATTAGAATACATATAATTCCAACAACAATACCTACAGTCACATTCTAAGAAAGATATGTATAATAGTGTATGTCACAAGAAGTTTATTGCTACATATAAAGTACCTATGGCCCTCAAACCTTCATGACTACCCTTGCGTATAACCATTCTGAGCACTCACATGACAAATTTTATAGGGCATAATTCAGTGTGCAAGATCGACCATATATGGGCATGTCATTCTGTCATTATTGAAGAATAATCACAATTTAAGGGTCTATCATTTATCTATGGATTATAGCATTAATATTGAGCATATTGGATAAGTAAGACAGAGAAATTGCATAAGAAAGTCACTTATACATTGGCCAAAGCTTTGACAGAATTGTGACTCTGTTATAGTGATTAATAGTACATAGGGTTTCGTTATCAATAGTCCATGATCAATTTGCAACAATCACCACTAGAAGGATCAATACCTTGAAGGCATCAGCAAGTGGAAGGCATCTTTGAGAATCCTATGCAATGTGAGCTAGAAGTTGGATCAGGTTTTGACCATGATATAACACTGAGAACTATACATGACATATGATTGATGATAAATCATTGGAAGGTGGACAATTGACAATACCTAGAGGTTGTTTGCTCTTTCTTACTAAGAATAGATGACTCAGATGTTTATAAGCATAGGTTAGATCCTTCTCATTATCTGAATTATGAGTCAAGGCACTACAGATTTGATGCTTATGCTCAAGAATTAATTCATGGACGTATGAATGTATGACAATGATATGATACAACGAGCCAAATAAATAGTGAGACATTGATCCTTATGGAAACTACAATGACTTTAGCATGGCAGTGACATTGTATTATATGGAAACATTTTTGTTACAGTGATCTTCCATTATGACAATATGACAATGGTTGAAGAAGACTGAGAGGCCTGAAGCAAACATATATAACATCATTATATGACACTCTTGCAATTCACTTGAAATGCTTCTTGTATACCCACAATACCCTGCTTGACATCTGATCACTTTCTTTTGGTCTCATCAACCACTGTGTGAAATTGTAGCCTAATGAATAGATATGTGGTGGTCTGATCTGTATTTGGAAACATGGAGCAGAACTTGAGTTTATCCCTGAATTGAAGAATGTTTAGGACAATAAACATAAAACATGGATGTGACATAGTGTTTTGTGTACAACTGCACTTGGACAATCTTAAACATTTTTTGAGATACATGACTACTGGGTATCAATGGAACTAGCATATGTAGAGACCTAGATGTATGATAAAAATTGAATATCTTGATCATTGACTTAAGCAATAAGACATTAGTATCTGGTGGCAATTTCATAGATCATTCTTTTCCTAGTTTTACTATATGGTAAATCAAAGTATTTGTAGGAAAAGCAGAGGTATCTATCATAAAGACAAGCATCTCTTGTGTACTCCTTTTGGTCAACTTTGAAAAACTAAAGAGGGTTTGTAAGTAAGAATTGATGATAAGTTGAGCAGGTGACCTTGTATAGTTGTTTGGTTTTTTCTTGAAGAGCATAATGCATCGTTAACTAGTATTGAGAAACATTTAGGATTGACTGAAACATTGAAAATGATAGTGTGAACATTGGGAGTGTTGAGGATGTGTTATGTGACGACACTTAAGCAATTGTGGGTTGTAATACCATGGTGTCAGTGAGCTTATGGAAGTTGCATCAGCGGTGGCAGTTGAAGTGGGAGCATAGAATGCAGCAGCTGAGATAGTGGCAGTGGTAGTTGAAGTGGGAGCAGAGATAGTGGTAATGGCAGTTGAAGTGGTGGTAGTAGCAGTTGAACTGGTGGCAGTGAGTGCAACAATAGAAATAACAGTGGCGATAGTGGTGTTAGAGTGATTGGTTTATTGCAAAGGAGGTTGAAGACTCCTGCAAACTTGGTATGCAAACATCTTCAAGCTTGGGGATTTCTATGCTTCCTTCCACCTCCGCTGGTAAAGTTGTATGTAAACCATACATATTGCAAAGCTTGTGTTGACACAAATCTTCTACGCAATGTTTGTGATGTAATGATGATTACATTTGTTTAAATGTTTTGAATAATTAAAAATAAATTCTAACCAATTGTGTGAAATTAAGGGAAATATTGATTCTCGCCCCTCTCAATATTTCCAACAATTGGTATCAAAGCCAATCCTTCATTGGAAGGCTTAACCACTTGAAAGCATATCCGTAGCATTTAGAATTGATTGGTAGAAATTACAATTGAAGATAAGATGGATGTTGATTCTAAAACAGAGGTCAATTCCATCAAAAACAAACTTCAAGAGGTGGAATGAGACAGGGATTTAACCAAAAGTATGTATAATATTCTTTATAGATAACATGAAGACTTGAAGGTCGAGAAGACGAAGTATTACAATAATTAGAGATATGTAATAGTTGATATCAAGCATCTTGAAATTCAAATTAAAGAGCTACAAACATCAGAAAAGGATCGATAACTTGATGAAGCAAAGAAGGAAGTGGAGCATCTCAAAAGCATGTTGGAAGAGGCAAACAAGAGAGAAAGCACCCAGACAAGCCAACTCAAGGAAAAGGAGAATCCAAGTAAATAGAACAATCAGAATAAAGAACTTGGCAAACAAATCACCTCTTTGAAGAGGGAACTTGAAGAAGCCAAAAGGACTAAGGATGTCTTAAGAAGTCAGATGAAGCAGAAGGAAGAAGATTGCATGAACCTTGAGCAAGAAATTGTCAGCTTGAGAGCAGAAGTAGACAAATTGAATCAACGTTGAGAAGATCCCAAGTCTTGGATGAAATTATCAATTGCTAGAGATCACTACTTATCAAGACAGGTCTTGGATATGTTAGTGAGTCCTCATGCTCCCAAAATGAAAAGAAGCCACATGAAGAAAAGCCTCATCCTAATGATGAAGAGAAACCACGTGTCAAGGAAGAAAAGAAGCCCCATGAAGAGAATCCACATGTCAAAGATGAAGAGAAGGCACATGTCAAAGAAGAAAAGAAGCCTCGTGAAAGGAAGCCTGATGCCAAAAATGGAGATAAGTCCAAAGTCAAGGCCCTGCACAAATCAACCAAAACTAAAAGTTGGAAGACCAATATCTCAAGAAATCAAGATGGTGCATTCAGAATTCCAAATCATCAAAGAGCATTCAAAAGCGAAGAGAAGAAAATCTTTGGATATTCTCATGGCGAGGCACCTTTAGCAGATCTTCACCTTATGCTCCCAGGTATTCAGGCACATTTCATGGTTATTGTTACACATGTTCTAACTATGGACATAGAGCTATAGATTGCAGGGGATATAGCAAGAGTATTGATAGAGGGTTTTATCAAATACCTAGATGTAGGTCTATTGGAAAACAATACATAATCCCATATACATATGACAACAAAAGCTACAACACCTTTGCTCGATTATTTAGACTAGATATTGAGTGCTACGTATTTCACAACCTTGGCCACTTTAAACAAGATCGCAGAAGCAACTTGACGTGAACCCCGCAGAACTAAGAAGGAAGGACATTTACCAAGCAAGAAGAAAAGACCACCAAGGTCTGGTACAGAAAACAGGTTTCACAATGAATTCTTGCACAATTAGAAGATACACGAAGACAGAAGGCCTTGTAGGAGAGCATATTGTCAGGGGGAGCCTAGTACAAATGATGCAATTGGAAAGCACATTTTCAAGGGGAGCTTCAAGAGATGATGTGACAAGTAAGCATGTTTTCAGGGGGAGCCACATCACATGGAGATTCATCAATGACGTGTCAACAACCCTTAGCCATTGATGTCAAGGGGGGAGAGAATCACGAAGAGGAATGAAGAGGACGAGCATGAAGTCAAGGGGAGCTTATGTAGCACACCAAGAGATGATTGGTATGTTGACATCAATGACAAAGGGGGGTATTGTTGAGTATGTTTTCATTGATGTCAAAGCGGGTGCAGGTGCGGGTAGATGCAGGAAGTAGGTGAGTGTAGTTGGAGATTATTATGTACATGTGATGATGATGATGTAGCTTGATGATGCCCACAGGATGATGCAACTTGATGAAACCTTGTCTCTAGGGTTTGGTTTCCTTGGAGGATGAGCACACCTTGCATTTGTTGGAGTATTTGAAGCAACATATTGCCAAATTTGTCTTGGAAGCCCTTGCCATCAGATTCTACTCATCGTATTGATTCTATTGATGTATAGAGCGTCTCATGGGCCTTCACGATTTAAGAGAAAATCTCAGTCAAAATTGCAAACCTATTTCATGGTCAAAGTCCCCAAAGGATAGGGATGTTGATGTGGCATCCCAAATTTAAAACCTATTGATTAAATATAATGATGTTTAGTGGGATTACTAATTGAGAAAGCAAAAAGGTTTTTCCTTAGAGAATTAAATTTAATATTTTATAAAGGTTTCAAAATTTAAAAAAAAAGGGGGAGCTTCCTTCAGGTCGGTCCAAAATTTAATTAAATAAGCTCCAACGTATCAAGTCAAAAATTTAAATTTTAATTGAATTAAGCTTCCTCCTAAAGTACCATGTCAGCCTCAAATGATCTTATATTCATCTATAAACTTGTATGGATCCCCTTCCTTAAGTGCACCAAACAAAGGTTCGCATATATCTTCATGACACTGCGGAACTGTGTAGATTGAAGATTTGATCGATTTCTGAGCTCACGGTTCCAAATTCGGGTTAATGGTTTCTAGGCTATTTTTTCTGGGATAATGGGATACGTTGTTTTCGTTGCAGGAGGAATACCTAAGGTTATATGGATAGCTCTCTGTGATTCAGACCTTATCTAGGGCATCAATTCTAAAATAAATTGTATCATTTTTGAAGTTTGGAGGCCAGCAAAGGCATGGAATTTTCTTTTTGTATTTTTTTCTCTGAAACAACGAAGTATTTGGTTGATACAGGATTCACTGTAATGCTCTACAGGTCTGGTGCACAAATTCGCTTATCCATCTGAAACTTAATGCGGCCTTTAAGGAGCATTGTTGTTGGGTTTGTGGCTTATGGGATTCGCTAAGGTTTCATCTTTTTTTTGCAGGCGCATTATTTCTGTGACCATGATTAATTCTGAGGCATAATAAAATTTGCGTTCAAAAATGAGGATCAGATCTCTTGAAATACCTGCAGCTTGTCGTGAATAATGTCATATACTTTAAACGTGTTTTGTCCTAATTCAACACCTCTCTGGCAAATTTATGAATCTCTGGAATGCTCTGCAGCGATCTCTAAAGATACTTTGTGCATTTTACAAGACTACCGAAGAAGCAGAATCATCAAGTGATGTCACCATGGTTCTTACCTTGTTCTGGATTATCAATTAGTCAAAAATTTGCTTTAAGTTTGCTTACTCGATGGTACTTATACCTATAGTCACATACTAAGAGAAAGATTTGTATAACCGTGTATTTCACAAGAAGTTTATTGCTACATCTAAAGTACCTGTGGCCCTCAAACCTTCATGACTACCCTTGCTTATAACCATTGTGAGCACTCACATGACAAAGTTTATAGGGCGTATTACTGTGTGTAAGATCGACCTTATCTAGGCATGTCATTGTGTCATTATTGACGCAAAATCACAGTTTAAGGGTTTGTCATTGATCTATGGGTTCTAGCCTTAAGATTGAGCATACTAGATAAGTAAGACAGAGCAATTGCAGAAGAAGTTCACTTGTACATTGGCCAAAGCTTCGACAGAATTGTGACTTTGTTATAGTAATTAATAGTACTATAGGGTTTCATTATCAACAATCGATGATAAATTTATAACAATCACCACTAGAAGGATCAATACCTTCAAGGCATCAACAAATGGAAGGCGTCTTTGAGAATCTTCTGCAGTGTGAGCTGAAAGTTGGATCAGGTTTTGGCCATGATATAACAGTAAGAACTGTACATGACATATGATTGATGACAAATCATTGCAAGGTAGACAATTGGTAATACCTTGAGGTTACTGACTTTTGCTTACTAGGAATAGATGACTTGGATGTCTATAAGCATCAGTAAGATCCTTCTCATTATCTGAATTATGAGTCAAGGTACTGCAGTTTTGATGCTTATGCTCAAGAATCGATTCATGGACCTGTGAAGGTATGACAGTGATATGATACAGCGAGCCAAATAAATAGTGAGACATTGATCCTTATGACAGTTACAATGACTCTAGCATAGCAATGACAGTGTGTTGTATAACATTTCTGTGCCAGTGATATTCCATTATGACAATATGACAGTTCTTGAAGAAGTCTGAGAGGTCTGAAGCAAACATATATAACAACATTACATGGCACTCTTGTAACTCACTTGACATGATTCTTGTATACCCACAACACCTTGCTTGACATCTGATCACTTTCTTTTGGTCTCATCAACCACTGTGCATAATTGTAGCCTAATGAATATATATGTGGCAGTCTAATCTGTATTTGGCAACGTGGAGTAGAATTGGAGTTTATCCCTGAATTGAAGAATATTTAGGACAATAAACATAATACATGGAAGTGACATAACATTTTGTGTACAATTGCATTTGGATATACATGACTATTGGGTATCAATGAAACTAGCATATGTAGAGACCTGAATGTATGATAAAAATTGAATATCCTAAGCATTGACTGAAGCAATAAGACAGTAGCATCTAATGGTACTTTCGTAGATCATTCTCTACCTAGTTTCATTGCAGCGTAGATCACAATATTTGTAGGAGAAGCAGATGTGTTTATCATAAAGACAAGAAACTCTTGTGTACTCCTTTTGGTCAATCTGAAAAACTAAAGAGGGTCTGTAAGTAAGAATTGATGATAAGTTGAGCATGTGAACTTGTATAGTTGTTTGGTTTGTTCTTGAAGAGAAGAATGCATTGTTGACTAGAATTGAGAATCATTTAGGATCGATTGAAGCACTGAAAATGACAGAGTGAACAATGGGAGTGTTAAGGATATGTTCTGTGACAGCACTTGAGCAGTTGTGGATTGCAAGCCCATGGTGTCAGTGAGATTACAGAAGTTGCAGCAGCAGTGGAAATTGAAGTGGGAGTAGAAAGTAACAACAGAGAGTGGAAATGATAGTTTGAAGTGGGAGCAGAAAGTAACAACAGAAAGTGGAAATGACGTATGTGGTGATTGATTTGGAAGATCCTAACGAGCCTGTATTGTTTAATAATTTTTTTATGGGAAAACTGAGTCGACATTTATTTTGGAAACTTTCAGTTAAATTCATTCCCTTATATGAATTTGTCTAGATAGTCAGAACTAGAAAAAATTTCACAATTTTCAAACGTTGATTGTCCGACACCAAATTTAGATGTAGTACATGTAAAATCAAAAGTCAAATTACGGTCTCTATTTTCCTATGGCTACAAGTATAAGGCCAGTGCAGGTGCTCACTGCATTCTCATAGCTCCAAAAGGTAATAAAACTCTCATTGCCTATATATTGGAGTTTGAGTGCACAAACAACACTCTGGAATATGAGGTCTTCATATAGAGACCCAAGAAATAAGTGGACATTGACATGAAGTTTTTAAAGGTACTTAGTGACTCTGAGAAAGTGGTTAAATAGGTACAGAATCTAATTCATTGTATTTCAAGTCATCTGAAAAATTACCAACATGACGTATGGAACATGATCAATCATTTCTTTGCATTCAATATTTGTTCTATTCATTGTTTTGAAAATATTGATGTTGATTTATTAGCCAATGTTGCTTCTAAGTTAATTCCTTCTGGAAACAAATTCACTGATTCATTTCATGTGGAATTTATCTACATGGTTACAGTTCCAAATAATATTAAAAATTGGAGTCTTTGATGATGATGTCAATATTCTAAACTTCCTCCACATGGAAGGGACCTTTAAGGACTCAACTATTGAAGAAGTACACAACCAAGAAATTCAAAAATCATCCTTCAGTACATCAAAAATATCCACAAATCTGATCCCAAAGTCAGTAGTTGGACTTGAAAAGTTTTACAACCTACAATATAAATTCAGGAAAGGAACTAATTATAGTACCACAACCAAACTATGCAGTATGAGGTCATAAATTTGGGGACTACAAAGTGTCTAAGAACACTAACTTAGGAATCGATTGTACTCCTACCGAGAGGTCAAATTCATTTGACTATTTAAATAGTACCGTGATGTTTCAGGTCGGACCTACGATGATTTGAAGACATTTGATACAAAGATCATCCAACATGTCATTCCTATGAAGGGAGGTGTTAAACTAGTTCAAAAAAAACTATATAAAATGCATCCATCTTTGGAAATTGTGATGAAAAAGAATTAAACAAACTTCTTTTTGCAAAGACCAAATAATACTGATGTGATTAATCTGGAAGACAAGCTTACTACATTATGGATCACAAAAGCTCAAGATCTAACATCATCTTCCTTATTAGGCACACTAAGTGGGTTTTGAACTTCGTCCCAGTTTGGAAGAAAAATGGTGATATCCAACTATGTGTGGAATTCAGGAACTTAAATTGAGCATTGACAAAAGATAATTATCGTATTTTGCCTACCGGGAAAATCTTGGAGTTTGTCACAGTATCTGAAATACTCTCTTTGCTCAATGGCTTCTCAAGGTACAAGAAGGGGCTAGTGTCTTTCTTTGATCAGCTTAACACTGCTTTCAAAACAATTTGGGGAACATACACATATAGAAAGACACCTTTAAGACTCATAAACACAGGGGTCGCCTTTTAAAGAGAGATGTATATAGCATTCAAAGGGCTCATTAACCGATTTGTGGTCGTGTATTTGGATGATGTGATAGTCTACTCCAAAAGAAGGGGTGATCATCTTCACAACCTAAGAAAAAATTTGCTATCACCATCGTGCACGACTCTAGATTTGCAACTATTGAAACACCTCCTTAAAGTCCCCATCCTTTGAATATGCCTCTTTATATGCAACATGGGTGAAGGCCTCCATGTGCATTAGAATTCCCAAAGTTGTTATCTTTGTTGTGGGTGGCCTTGAAAGCATGTTGACCAACTTGTTTATTTTTCCCTTCTAATACATGATCACTAAATGATGTTGTAAAAACTCCATACACTTGTAATACTTGATTTGTTGTAGCTTACTCTAGGCTTGCATATACTGTAGTCGTTGGTGATCTGTGTGGATTACTGTCTCCTTTCCCATCAGATAATGTTTCCACTTCTTCACATCCTGCACTAGGGCTTAAAGCTCCTTATCGTAGGTAAGCTAATTAATAACTGCCTCGTGAAAAACTGTATAATGGTAGCATATAGGCCTTCCTCCCTACATCAAGATCACTCCCATAGCATACCGACTCGCATTTGTCCCCACTCTGAATGGTTGTTGCAAGTTCGGTCATGCCAGAACTAGTGCTTGACTGATCTTCTTCTTTAGATCCTCAAAGGCCCTTTGTTGACCCTTTTCCCACTAAAAACTCTTGCCACTTGTTGTTATGAAGTGAAGTGATGTTGCTACTATTGAAAATGAGGCTATGAATTTTCTCAAGTATTGTGCCACCCCAATGAAACTCCTAACCTTAGAAACATTAGTAGGCACTAGCCATCTCATGATGTCCTCTATCTTGGCAGGATCTATCTTCAGCGCTCCTCCACCTATCACATACCCCAGATATACAAAAGATTGATGTGTAAACTCACACTTCTTCATATTTGCTAGCAATGGGTGCTTCTTTAATGTATCCAACACTTGTGTTAATTGTGAAATGTGCTCCTCCTAGGTAGAATTGTATACCAGTATATCATCCAAATATAGAATAATAAACAAATCTAAAAAATGGCTTAGTATGTCATTCATTAACCTCATAAATGTAGCTAGTGCATTGCATAGGTCAAATGGCATCACTAACCACTAATACAAATCTTGCATGGTTTCGAAGGCGGTCTTCTAGGTATATTCTTCTCCGACTCGAACTTGGTGATATCCAAACATCAAGTCTAGCTTGGTGAAATTTTTTGCTTGTTGCAACTAATCATCCAAGAAATCATCTATTATGGTTAGGGGGTACCTATTCTTAAGTATAATTTTGTTCAATGCCATGAAATATATACACATTTGCCATGTTCCATCCTTCTTTGGCACCAAGATGATGGATGACCCATATGGTGATGTACTTGGTTGAATGACACCTTGTTCCAGTAGTTGTTGCAATTGTTTCTTCACGTCACTTAACTATAACAAACTTCCTATACAACCCAATGTTTGGCAACGAAGAGTCTAGAAATCGTTGTATTTTTTGTTCCACTTCCCTCTTGGGTGGTACTGCCCTTTAGGCTCTCGGAATACATCCATATATGCCTATAGCAACTTTTCCAGTTGTTATTTTTGTTTCTTAGTACATGCCTCCAGTCACGTGCCTTTGCTCTCACTGACTCTTCAATAGATCGGTTTTCTCTTAAAAACAATAAAACATACTTCTTGCTAGAACTAATCGGTGTCTTGGCTTGGTTGACATTTACAAACAAATTTTCGGCTTACCTTTGTTCATGTTGATGGTGAATGATTTTCCATCCTTGATGAGGACGTACTGGCTAGATCTCCACATGAAGATTGCATCTCGTATATACATATATGGACTTCCAAACACCACCCCACATACACCAAAGGGAACTACATCTAGTTCTACATCATCAATAAAATCAGCACTAAAAGCAAATCTAATTTTGCACTGTTTGGTTACCTTTATTTCGGCATCCTTATTTACCCAACCCAATGGATATTGGCTTGGATGATCATTAACTTTTGATCCCAATTTTTTGACCAACTCTTTTACAATGAGTTTCACCAATAATCCTAAGTCAAACAGAGATCAATCTTGGTGTTTTTAACTTGAGTCATTATATGGAAGAGTCTGGTCTTTTCTTTCTCTTCATGTTGCTAAAGGCTACTCAAATTCATCTCTTTTTACACTTATGTACAAACGATCTTCTCATCCACTTCCGAGTTGCTTTCAACTTGGTTGCTCAAACCAGTGGCCATTAGATTCTTCCTTTTATTATCTTTCATTTTGTTTTTTGGGTTAAGCTCTGGATGCAACTTCTAACATTTCTCATTTGTATGACCATTAATGTTATAGTGGTTGTAGTGTTTAGGATATTTTCACTAGTATATTGTGGCTATCATCTTTTTATCTTTTCCTCATTTCCACTTTTTCTTCCCCTCCTTGGAATCGTCTTGGTACTCCTAATTCGAGCCATGAGATTTTCCTTTCTTCAAGCATATGTTTTCTAAGTATTGTTCCTATAAACAAGTTTTGTCTATCGATCTGGGCTTGAACAACATCACTTGCTTCCAAAGATGGCTATAAATACCCCCTATATACTTGAGGAGCATATATGGGTTCACTTGGGAGATACCCAACATTATAACCATCTTTCTAAATTTTGTGTTGTTCTCCTGCACACTCTGCCCTTGCTTCTACTTGTAATGCCATCGAATCCACTAATCCTCTACATACCCGATAGGGTAAATTGTGACTTTATGAGGATTTTAAAGTCATCAAACTTAATCGCTAGAGGATTTCCCTCCAACCTCAAGGTCTTCATGTGGCTTTCCCACCAGTTCAGGGCATGGCCCTCTAATTTCAGTCGTGCAAATGAAATCTTCTATTCTTCCTCTATATGATGCACACTAAAATAAGCTTCTAATTGTTGTAACTAGTGATTTAGCTTCAGGGCGTTGGTCTCACATTGATACGAATTCATATTGAACTTCACTTCCATTTTGAATAGGGATTGTGAATGGTTCACGACACTTGAACTAGGTTGATATTTTTCAGGTTCTTTCTTCGACTCCTCATTTTCTTCTTGGTCTCATGATCTCCCTTGTAATCAAACCTCTACATTAGAACCCCCATCTTCTCCAAATAGCCCGAGCTTATTGGTCAAGGTCACCATGAAGAGATTCATATTACAATTTATATCTACAACGTTTGCTTCCGGACGTGAAAACATCTCCTCTACAGGATTAGCAAGGTTATTCACAAATTCGTCAACCATGACTGGGGTTTTACAACTTTTGGCCTAGTCAATCTAAATCCCCTGCAAATATCCACAACATACCCAAAGAAACTCTCTAGTACCAATATGATCCATACAATTCCACTAGACAATTCACCCCAACAGATCTAATAAAATTAACTTAAAAATATGAAACCTAAACTATGAGGGTTCATTTCTCTTTAGATTTTTGCACTTGTAAATAACTATTTGTTGCATATGCATGCAAATTATGATTATGCATAAAATAGAGAATTGTGAAATAAAAACTCACAAACAATGAATGTCATAAGATATAACATGGGAAACCCTTTTGGGAGAAAACCCAAGTTGAATGTGAGGTCACTCTACTCCCTTTCTCTGAATAGAAAATGATTACGAGTGCAAAGAACTAAAGCCTTTGGCCCATGGGATACTACAATGCACATCTTAAAGTGTGCTCTCTCCATGTCCCTCTCAGCTACTCTACTTATCTATGGAACAAAATGTACTCGAAAAGAATGAAACCTTTTTCCTCCTATTGGCCTCGTTATAACACAGCCTGATAGCCTATTAGTGGTTATGTTTTACCCTTAGGGGCCTTAACTAGAGTTACAATATTGAATCTTCTAAAGTCTTCTTTATTATGATCATGTGACTAGCTTGGGGGCTGATGTGGCATCCTCTCGAATTATGGTGGTCAATTTCTATATGTCAACTTTCAAGAGGCATAACTTTCTCATATGAGCTTTGATTGAAGTGATTCTGGCATTGTTGGAAAGGCATTGATGTGTAGATTATGGGATCTAGGTCCATAGTCAAGTCACGGCCACAAAAAGTGTTCATTTAAGGCCTCAAAATGGCTCTTGAATTTTTTAACCCAAAATTTTCCAAACTAGTGTTGAGAAATCAATGCTAGTAGAGTTAGGGTTAGATTTCTCTTTCTTGACAATTACTTGTGAATTATATTGGCTTCTTTTATATCTTTGTTATATTATCTTTCATCAAGCAAATACCAAATCATGTGTGTATGAAGATCAAAAGAACAAGAGACACAAGATGTAAGCACTCTGCCAAGGCAAAACCCCTATCTAGGGGAAAATCCAGTCAAACATATTCCTTCAGTAGTTAAGACGAGATAATCTAAGACTCTTCAACCTAGACACAGAAATCCTCCAACCACCAAGTCATCCCTTCCTTCCAGTAACTTCTATCTAGATCTTCGACCTTGCAGCAACAACACTTCAACCCAACAAATTCAAAATTTTGACCTTCTAGCAGCAGAGTCTTTGACTAACACTTTCATAATTTCAACCCTCCCAGCAGTAGAACTTTGATCCAACAAATAGCCTAGTAACTTCACATAAGAGAGAGAAAGAGATAGCCAAAAAACTTTGACTTGTATTTCTTCCTTCTTCACCTTGAACTTCGCACTTTTCTACACTTCCTTGATGGAGATCGAACTTTTTGAGTTGATGTCCAAACAGATCGAACTGCTCTTGTATATATAGCCTCTTCTGTGGGTCGAATTGTCTTCTTGTAGGCCAACTTCATTAGGTTAGAGCCAACTTGGTGTGGAGCTGACAAAATACATTTTTGACTCAATAATAAATATTTTTACATGATACAAAAGCCCAAGAAGGGTCACATTAAATGGACAATGACTCTAATGACTCAGTATAAAACCTAGAAGTCCACAATGGGGACTTTGACCTATAAAATTATGACCCAAACATGAAACCCATGCTTTAATAAGTCATTGTAATAATAATAAAAAATCATTTTTCATTCTTTGACTCAAATATAAATATGAAGACCGAACCTAGTTACATTCTTCAACACTTCCTCCTAACTAGGTAGGTATTCATAAATTACACATGTATATACAAGTACAAGGACGATCTCAAAACACAAGAACTACGAAGAATTTCAACACAAAAAGTGCCACAGACTAGATTCCTGACCAGGGCAATCTATCCAGGTGGGACTAAGATGGACTAAAGCTTTCAGCCTCCCTAGGTACCATTAGGCTTTTTTGCGAACCATCAACCCAGGGATCTAGGTGCGTAATACAAGGTCAGATACCTATGACCAATGCCACCCTCCCTACTTTGGGATCTGGACATCAACACATATGCCGACCAAATGTCCTCCTAGGCATTTTGTATCACACAAGATGCCTCCTCAAGTCTCTTCCAAACATCTTTCTTGAACAAAATCAGTAATATCAACCAAACCAGGCAGGCTTCTCAAATACTCAAACTTCTTATTAGGAAGAGACTTTGTCAACACATCAACATCAACTACTTGTTCGTCGGTCGGAACATATTGTAGCTTCATGATCCCATCTCGTACCAAACTTCTAATATAGTGGTACTTATTATTGATATGATTCATCCTTGTATGGAACACGAGATCTTCAGACATCTTAATGTTGCTTTGATTATCACAATTTATCATTCTAGGGCTTAGAGGTTTTTCAAACAAATTTGAAAGAAGCTTCCTTAACCATACAGCCTCCTTTCCCACTTCACATGCAGCCACATACCCAGCTTCGTCACTATTTAAAGCAACAAAATCTTGTTTTCTACTCATCCATGAAATCATCGCAGACCCCAAACTAAGACATGCACCAGTAGTTCTTCTTCCATCGGTCTAACTACCACCCCAATTAGAATTTGTAAAACCTGTCAGTTGACTTCCTTGCTATCATTCTTTAGGTAATGATGAATAGTACCTCGTAGATATGTCAATATATGCTTGGCAGTTATCCAATGATCATGACGAGGCTCCAACTAAAATTGACTAAGAATGTTCACAACATAACATATATTTGATCTAGTGTTTACCAAATACATCATAGAACTGACCAACTTTCAATAAGCGGTAGGATCTACGAGACTTGAGTCAAAGCTTCTTAACTTCTTGAGATTAGTGATCATGGGAGTAGTCATGGGCTTGGAATCCATCATACCGAATTTCTGCATTATATACTTTCCTTGCCCTAATAAATATCCCTAGGTTTTTGCCATACTTCCAATCCTAGGTAATAATACATTAGATCCAGATCCTTCATCTCAAATTCGGCGACCAGCATCTTCTTTCATTCTTGTATCCTTCGCTCTACACTTGTAATAAATATATCATCCACATATAGTAGAATAATGATTGGCTCATTATTCACAACTTTGATATAGATATTTGGATCATTAAAACTTTTGACAAACCCGATTCTTAGAAGGTATGCATCCATTCTTGCATACCATGCCCTAGGAGCTTGCTTCAAACCATACATGGCCTTCTTGAGTCTACAAACATGAGTGTATTTGCCATTTATTTCAAAGCCTTCATGTTGTTCAATATATACTTCTTCATCGATGGTCCCATTCAGAAATGTTGTTTTTACATACATTTGATGGATATTCCATCCCATTATTGCAGCAAACCAAACCAAAAGATCTTATAGTAGTATATCTCGCGGTAGGTGTCGCGGTAGGTTTCTTCATGAACTATGCCTTCCTTTTGAGAGAAATCCCTAGCAATGAATCTAGCTTTGTACTTATGCTTCCATCAACAATGTGCTTGATCTTGTAGATCCATTTAGAAATGACAATCGATTTGTCACTAGTTCTAGGAACAATTTCCGAAACCCCATTCTTCATGATGGATTGATATTCTTCCTGCATAGCTTTCTTCCGATACTTCTTGATGAGCAACTTCCTCAAATGTAGTTGCTTCAACGACTATTAGTTTTTTCATGTATGCAGCATATCCAGAATATTTTTTTGGTCTTTTTCTTTCTTAAAAGTTCCTTTCACAACTCCATGTCCTTCGGCATCTTCAAGAGTAGCTTTTAACCAATTTTGCTTTTTCCTTGTTTCAGGTATGATCACAGGTTGAATAGGCTCACTTGGTCCTTCTTCTTCTTCTTCTTGATTTGTAGTAGGATTGACGTGGTGCTCTTTTTCTTCGAATAGTGGTATGTATTCATCATCGGAATCAATAGGAATATCTTTAGATCTTTTGTAGGCATGAATTTCATTAAATATAACATCCCTACTTACTTCAATGTGTCTTCCTTCCTTGATGTAGATTTGATATGCCATTGAAGAAAGACTGTAGCCAACAAAAATCCCTTTAATGCTTGTAGAATCCAGCTTCTTTCGTTTGTCCTTTGGAACATGGATATAGGCGGGACATCCAACGATTTGGAGATGGTCCACACATGGCTTCCTTCTTGTGAATGCTTCTTTGGGTGTCATATTATTGAGGATTCTATGAGGACTTATATTTTGAATATATACAACAGTCATTGCAGCTTCTCCCCACATAAATTTAGGAATGTCTTGATCAAAGATCATTATTTGAATACATTCTTCAAGTGTTCTATTCTTCTTTCTGCAACTCGATTTTGTTCGGGATTGTAGGGTGTTAGGTTCCTACACCAATAGGATGTTGGCATTATGACACAAGTTTGGTGCTATGACACAGGTGTTGTCCTTGATGACAACTCACTCAAATGACAGATCATTGTGCAGGCTATCAGAATGAAACAAAAAGAGATATATGCAGGTTTCTCTTAACCAAGTTGCATATACACGCGGGTTCAACGATCAAAAGGCGCGTATACGTATGCACATACTTTCATGCAAGGAAAAGCGTGTACATGTGGGAAAACTTATTTTTGGTCCATGGTATTTAGTCCTTGGTATTTGGACCTATGGTTTTGGACCATGGTATCTCGTCCAAAGTATTGAACCCAGGTATTGCGCCCCAAGTATTGGTTCTAAGTGGTTTTGGACCATGGTATTGAGTATGGCCTAAGACTATAAAAAGGGAAGGAGATCATTAGGCAAAAGTATTCACTCAAGTATTGAGTATCTAATGAAGAGCAAGATCTAGAATATTGGTGATTCGGTTGTGGTGCATAGCTGGATCTGAATCAAGGAAGACCGTGAGCGCTAGAAGAAGGATAAGTTCTATTGTTGGGTCAAGATCTTAAGGTTTGAATAGTAGTATCCTTGTGTGATTTTGATCTGTTATATTTGACGCATGACTTGATCTATAAATCTGATAATCTGGGTATAACTAATGTCTGAATAAGTGAAAAGGGTAAATTATCTTTTATAGATATGTACGCAGGTTCTCCATAAAAAAGGCGCGTATACACGCTGGTTCAGTAAGTCAAAATAGCGTATACGCTGGTTGGCCTTAATACAGAAGCGTATGCACGCAAGTTCTACATATTGAAGTAGCGTACGTCTCATGAAATATGTTTTAGCTACTTCTGTTTATTGCTACAGTGTTCTAGGTTCAGGATTGGTTTTTGGTTACTGTTAATGTATTCCGGTTACAACATTCAGAGGAGTAATTGTTTGATTCAGTTTTGATTGAAGCAAAAGAGATTGGTTGATGCAGATGTATTTGATGTTTGATTATTGTCATTGATGGATCCAGTCTGAAAATTTATGAAACGTGGTTCCTGAAAGAAAAGAGAAGGTTGTAGCCTTCTGTAGATCAGCACCTACGTACTAGTACCTCAGCTAGTACAAGAGCTAAGGGGGTTGTAGCTCCCTTCCAGGAGAAGTTGGAGAATGAGAGAAGGTTGTAGCCTTCTACAGGTTGCAGCTTGCGTACTCGTATAAGACTGCACCAGTACAAAAACATTGTGAAAATAAGTTTCTAAATTGAAAGAAGATAGAGACAAATTGTAGCAGGTGGTTTTCACCCACATTGGGTTTCCACCTTATATCTTGTGTGTGACTGTCTGCTCTATTTTCTATTTCTGGTTACTGTTTATATGGTTCTGACACACAGATTTATGAACAACATCTAAAGAATAAATTAAATTATAAGTCTACAACTTATACGCTAGTTTCATTAACTGAAGTTGTGTATATACGTTGTTTTCACTAACTCAAGTAGCGTATACAAATCTGTGTATGAAATGAAAAATAATTGACTTGAAAACTAAATCACCCCCCCCCCCCCCTCCCCCTCCAGTCCTTAGTCCAACAATATCGACAAAGCTTCAAAAACTAATAGAAAATATAATTTGCCAATAGAAATGAAATTTTAATATGAAAACATCACGTTTCCCTGTAGAACAGATTATATATATATATAAAGTATATATTAATTCATGTTCTACAAGGAGAGAACTATGTTTCTCATATTAAAATTTTATTTTCTATTAGTTTTTGAAGTTGTCGAAGTAATATTTCAATTGCATGTCGCAGAAACATGTGTTTGCGTAATATTTTTTTCTACTATTTAAATAAATTCAGAAACCAAGAGTACCCTTTTGAAGAAGACTAGGAAACAAAGATATTTGTATTTTTTTAAATTTTCGTTTTATATATTTTTCTTTATTGATTTTTATTCAACCCCTTTGAAACTATCCAAAAATGTTTCAAGCATTATGTTTAAAAGAAATTAGATAAAAAATATCATATGAATTCAAAAATATCAAACTCATATGCCATTACATAGTGGATTCCTTCTTGAATCCAACATGGTCTACTCTGCCACTGAAGGACAAATTCTTCTTGGAGTCCACTAGGGTACAAAATGGTGTTGTAGGGAAATCTATTGAAGAGGAGCTAAAACACTATATTTTAGGCTATCGACAGCTCGATCGACCACTTACAATGCTTGATCCACTGTTTGAAATAAAATTTCAAATAGCTTGATCGAGCCTTTAAAAAACCCTTGATCGAGTTCTTAACATGGTTAAAGAGAGGCTTGTAATCGAGCCTATAGCTCAATCGAGCTAAAAAAGAAAAAAATGAAAGCCTCTCAATACTGGTCTTTAAGCGAATTATAAAATTTATTTATCCCACAAAAATAACTTTTATAGATATTCAAATATACTCTAGACTCTAATTTTCCTTAATTATAAATCAAAAATTTATTTTATTTTACCAAGAAAATAATTATAATAATATATAAATAACTTTCTATAAAATATTTTCACTTTGTTTTTTCATTTTTGAAATTGTTAAAAATGATACTTTATTTATTGTTTTGAATTTAAATATCACATATTTTTATACTTAATCATTTTATAAAAAAAATTATGTAGAAATTTTCAATAAAAATAAATCAAATTATAATAATAAAAAGAAACAACAAACTAAATTGAACTATTTCTCACTAACATTTATGAATTTGTCACCATCTAGTCAACTTCAAATATGGTCACAGTATTTTACAAAACCAAACACTAATTATAAATATTCTATAGCATATTATTCATTAATCATTAAAAAAACCATATATTATATTTTTTCAAATCATTGCTTTAATTTCCTGTAAATTTTTTAATATTATTATTTGAAGAATAATGTCATATGTACATTTAAATCTAGATTACTCAAATTCAAATTAGTCAAATAATGTTTTAAATTTTATAATTTCCTTGTGTTTTTATTATTTTAAAAATATCTATTGCAAACTTAAGTCGGGATTAACAATTTCTATATTTACTTCGCACTTGTGCAAACTAAGGACAACATTGAGTGCAATCACATTTTATAGGCTGAGAGAGATTTATAACCACAAATACCATTGTATCCATTACAACTATATGAATTATAAATTACAACCATTACAGCGATGTTAATTATTATTGCACTCATTTATTTCCCGAACAAGTGGATACTACTGCACATATTATAATATATATATATATATATATATATATATATATATCTATATAATATATATATATATATATATATATATATATATATATATATAAATATATATATTAATATATATGTATGTTGATTTGAATAGATATGATATGATTGAAGGAATTTGACTACCTTTCCACTAGAGCAAATTCAAATTTTTGAGTTAACATTATTCATATAGAAAATTATAATATTTATTGAAATCAAATTGAAAACTTTTCTTATATTTAATAAATTTATTATTTAAACTATAACATTGAAAATTTAAATCATATTAAAAACTAATTTTTAAGTTACCAAACTGTAAATATAAGAATACTACAATTTCAATTGCAAGGGAGATAGAATCTTTTTGAAATCTATACACCAAAACACTATAAAAGTAATAAGAAATTAATCCACGCCATGTTTAATTACCTATTCAAAAGTAATTAGTAATTAAATTTGTTTTTTTTTTAACTATCAAATGCTTACAATTTTAAAGTTTTCATATCATTATTTATATTTACATTAGATTAAAATTTCCAACTTTAAGGCTTGATTGAGCTTTAGGGCTCGATCGAGCTCCTAACCTAGGGTTACACAGGAGATTGACCAAGAGTTAGTTTTAATGCTCAATCTAGCTATTTTTTAGTGCTCAAGGAGCTCAATCGAGTGCTTAAAAATGGATGGAACAAGCCATATTTTTTACACCTAAATGCCCCCTCTCTTTCCAAAAAGTGTAACCCAACTCCATGTTTTTACTCTATATCAGCTAGATAACTAATATCAAAATATTAAATATCATATTTACCTTATCATGATGACCCTTTCATCAAAGTAGTTGCTTCACTTGAGTCTTTTGAGATCAACATATTTCACACAATCCATTTTGATATTGTATAAGGATATTTCTCCATGCATTCGTTTTAATCTAGATGCCCATGGATCGAACTTGATTACCAAGCTACAATATCTTTCTTGGATTTTTCATTACTAATTCCCTTTCTTTCTTTCAGATACTATACTTGATGTTGATCAACATTGTTCTATTTATGTCATGCAATCTTGTGAGAGAATCTTGATCTCCATTTATTCCAAAGCATGTCAATTTTTTTCTTTCGCGCATCATGCAACCATATGGAAGAATTACAAAGCACACTTTTATATCCAAATCTTTCTGCAAGATTCTTCTGGATATTAACTTTACCCTAGAGAAAATTTACTTAAAATATGCATACCTTTTCTTCCACACAATTATCTAGGCATCCTTTTGTTGTAGCGGCTACAACCACCCTCCACATTTTTTCCTATGCTTTGATTTTGGAGCCTTCCTTCCCATCCACTAGAGCTCATCTTGCACTGATCCATGTATTCAAGCTTTGATTGAGACTTATATTTTTGATTTGTGCTTGTGTTGGCTTGCTTTCACACCTAACCAATCCTTCTAGCTCACAAGTTGATCTCCCAACTTGTTCTCACAGCAGTTCTGGGCTTGCCTCCAAAAACTGCAAAATCCTTCAGGGAAGGCAACCTTGATGATGGGAATTGTGCAGTTCTGACTGGAATTCATCCTTGAGCTCAAAAACTAAACAGTCATGGAAGGCAACCGAGCACTGAGCCCGGAAATTCTGCAATCCCTCACTGAACTTAGAAACTGCACAATGCACTGAGTCAAAAAGCTTCCCAATTCCCCAAAACTACGCAGTCCTCCCCGAAAGTGTGCATGGAAATTTTCCATGGAAAAGCTAAAAATCTAAAAAAGAAAAAAACATCCCTAAAAAATAGGGATCTATTTTTAGTATCCCGAAGGAGGAATTTTTTCTATTTTTGGAAACTTCTGCAAAGTGTCACTTTTTCCTTGATTTTAGGCATGAGCATTATAAACCCTAATTCACTCAAATATATTTAATCAGTGCCTCTAGAGATATTTTTCACATTAAATCTTGGAGATCTAGCATACCCGAGGAGATCAAGGAACATTCGGTGCAGTTGTCATTGCATTTCCAGGTGAGTTTCACTTTTGTTGTCTTTTGCCACTTTTTATGTTGCTTTTTATTTTTTCTCTTGTGTGAGTGTTGTTTTACTTATTTATCTTTGTAGTTGTTGGCATTTCAACTTGTTTTAACTTATAGAAGTGTTGTTTTAAGTTTTTGTTTTCCTTTCACAAGTGTTGCATTGGTTTTCCTATTTTTTCACTAATGGTCGTCATTGCGGCGACTCTCTTCACAAACATGATGCTCCTTTTGTTTGATTAGTTATTGCACTTGATATACATGGATTTACTCCTTCTTAGTCAATTTTTCACTCAACTTCACATCATCAATCACTTATGCTCATTTTTCACACTTCCACCAGGCAAATCTGCACTCTCTTTGGCCAGATCGTTCCTTGCCCAGCTCGGCATTATGAAATCCTAAGGCTCAAGCCACAAGATTAGCCTCTAGAACTACACAGTATGCAGTATAGGCTCACTTCAACTATGCACTGTGCAATTCCAGGGGTCAGCCTATCACCTTGGCCACTAAAACTTTATAATGCACACTCTCTCCTAGTCTCTGCCCAAGATGAGACTGTGTATTGTGTATTCCCAAGCCTTAAGCCTCATCCCTAGTTTTTGGGATTGAGTAGTGCATAGTTCCTACAGGAAGCCAATCTCTATTTCCAATGAAAATTACACAATTCTTCCCATCAGATGCCTAGTCTACTGCTTGATCATGCCTTGTAAGTATATTTTCTCAAGACTAATATTTTCTTGCCATGAGTGTGGTTTCTATCCCACTAGTAACACAATTGTTGAGCACTTCTCTCTAGCAGCCACAATTACCATGGCACCAAAGAGAGCTACTTCAAAAGAGACCATTGATATTAGCACTTGGGAAGCAATTGAGAAAACATCCGTATAATTTCCAAAGTATTATGACACTTGGTTGTTTATAGAAAAATTACCAACACTAACATGGTAGCAAGTTAATGAAGCTCTTTCATTAAAGATCATTGAGGTAGATCTAGAGGACCAACAAGTTTATCTCCATATCTAACAGTTGGGATTACACAAGGTTGCATGTAGATATCTAGCCTTCCCATGTGCAGATTTCATCAGATGGATTGTCTCACACACTCATGAGGATAATATGAGACTGAGCACTGCCAACATACAAAATATTTATACTTTTCGGGTAGAATATTATCAACGCATGTATCACTTGCCCAAGCCAAAGAAGCTCATGGAATCATTGTTATATGCCACCCACAACTATGTGAATACACAAGACATTGACAAGGCTAGGTGAAAGAGACATCTAAGTGTCAAAAGACACCCACCCATGTATTTAAGACAAAGTCACTTAGGAAGGCCTACCAACTCTTGGTTTTCTTAGCTTCAAGTATCCATGGCCACTAGATCATGAAAAGATTTCCTAAAGGGTGGGAAGTCTTATTGAGCCAGGTTGTGAACAAGGGGAAGTCATTCAGCTAGTCAGATTTCTTGACTCGATAGCTGAGAGCCCATGTAGCATAGTCCTAGAGTCCTTTCGATGGTGAGAAAGAAAGGTTGTATATGTTTTCATATTTATTGGATGAAATATGTGCACAATAGTAGTTCTTTGGCATGGACATGGACACCATGAGAATCTACCGTAAATATCTATTGCAAGTTCCTTTTAGATTGTTGTCATTGAGGAATAATGGCACAACTAACTAACCATTTCAACATCCTACTTTACAAGCTTATCTTTGAAGAAGATCCACCTTGCATGTCACTAGGAACAATGGAGGCAATAGAAGACATCACGAATTGGTATGCCTCACCAAGTGGCACTTTCCTTAGAGTGTCCATCGTAGAGATGCATATACATGTTTTACCAAGGTATGCCACTAACAAGCTTGTCATGCAAGAAGTGCCATATCATCTCTCCACAGGATTGTTAGGAGAATTGCACAGGAAGAAGAAAGCCCCATGCCCACTCTTCTTTCGCAAATTGGATTATACGAGATAAATAACCTGAAAGTTTTGGATGCCAAGGGAAAGGAAACAATCAATTTTCCATTTGTTACATGGGAATTTAATCCATATGATCCTCGTGGTATTTGTAAAGGCCATTCTACGAGAGTTTAATTCACGTAATCGGTGTATTCAATTGGCCATAGGAGGATCCATGGAGGAATCACTACAACGCCTCCAAACTCCTTGATTCGATCAGTTTAGCAGGGACTTGACATGCTTCTTTACATGTGACAACAATTCTGAAAGAAACAACAACAGAAGGTAGCAACCCCATGGATGACAAGGGAAAGAGGAAGATTTTTGGCAGTCCAGAGGCAGAACAAAGTTGAAATATGAAAGCATATCCTATTCTAATGAAAGAAACTTTAGTAGTAAAAGCAAAGATGAAGCATAGGAATAGAAAGCAGAGTAGAGGAAGAGAGAAAAGAAGAGGTTGTAGGAAGTAGAATTGAAGCTACAAGAAATAGAGGATAAATTGAAGGAAGAAAAGGAGTTGAGGAGGGAGGAACAACAAGAGAAGCGGAAGCATGAGGAAGAAGAAAGGCAAGGTACAATGACTGAAGAAACAATGTTGATCTAGGTTGAAGAGTAGGAACAGAACTAGCCATCAATTGAGGAGGAAGGTGAACAAATGCAATATTGGGAGCTTTCTCAGCAAATTGAGCACTTAATTGAAGTAACAAAGATGGAGATGGAACAAGAGTCATAGAACGAAGATGTTTATTGACACCTAATCTTTTGGATTGTGAAACTTATGTAGATAATGTAAGTAGAAAATAAGGAGATTAGGAATATAAAGAGACACTAAGAGGTGAAGCCTAAGAGTCTCTCCCTCTATGTATATATCGATGAGAAATATTAATACAAAAACATAATTCGCATTATGGAGTTACGTCCTAACCTAACATGGTATCAGAGCTAACTCCCAAATTAGTTTATGTGTTGTAACTCCTGTTAGTTCTCTGCCATAGTTTGCTCGTATATTCCCTGCCATATTTTTTGCAAGATTTTGTGCGTTTATATTCCTCAAGGCTGCAGTGAATATCCACTATGAATATATTTTGTTAAGGTTGAGGTTTGTATTTGATACAATTTATATTCTAGCTTTGTACAATGATTTTCTGGTGTGGCATATATCTATGAATGTTGTCATATGCATTTATAATACGCTTTATACCCACTGGTCTCGACTCTCCCCATCCCATCTGCATACCTCATTTTTGTGTGGGAACTTCGTTGATCCCTGTTCCCCTCACACCCTTCCCACATTGGTGGTATCCACTCCCAATTTTTTATTTGTGATACCATTACTGGTCCAGGTGGCTCCAGACAGAAGAAGAAGTCCCAGAGGACTCAGAAAGGGTCAAAATTCAAAGTGTTCATATTGCTCCCAAACCAGCACTAAACCGAAGTGCTTGTCACCATGATTCCAATAGTGTGAATGACACTCAAATCGTAGCTCGTATGATGGAGAAAGAGTCAGTCAAATGTTTGGTCAAAGTTGGGCCATGGGCCAGGTTTAAGAGTCCTACAAATTGACCGAGTCCCGGATATGGAATCTAGCTCTCGAGAGTGGGAAAAATTGTGGTCTACTTAATTTTTCTAATAACCCTTATATTAGAAAAAATTGAAAATATCCCCATGGTTAATAAAAGTAAAAAAATTATTGATTTAGGTGGAGGCTATGACCCCCGCCACCTCCATCGGACCCAAAGAAACTGTGTAAGAAACAAAAATTAATTAAATAGGGTGGAGGACCCCCAACCCTGCCACCCAAGCCTCCGACATACCACATATATGGTGGCTAGTGGTCAGACCCCACCACCACCATAACCATATAAACAACATTACATTAAACATATATTATAAGGGTTGTGGGTGGGCCACCTTTAGTGGACCTAGCCCACACCCAACCTCCCCTTGGCATGTGTTTAACTGAGGGAGGTGACGCTTGAACCTGCTCGACCAGTGTGGCTAGCCCACTTCCTGGGCACCCTCACACTCCACAACTTAATACAACACATAACCATGTAACGGTTACCAACCACCAAACAAACAACACCCTAATGAAAATCATAACCGCGCCTCAATTTTTTATAACAATTATACATTAATGCAAAACAAGTGCCAGTTTTGGTAGGGGTGGGATTTGATCCCCCGACCCCTGTGCCTCCAACAATCTACCTTAACCAATGCACCAGTGGTGCTCCTTTTGAAATCTTTGCCCACAAACACCATACAAACCTTCTTTTTCAGTGTGACAGAGGTAGTGGTGGCGGAATGGAGAGCGCTAGCCCTGTAGAACCATGAGAAATGACACAGATGCCAAGGCATAATGTGGCATGGAGTTTGAGGCAATTTTTTAATTAATTTTTGCAGGTGGAACCATGATTGAGCCAAATTTTTAGAAGGGCAAAATTTTGCCAATGTCCAAATTGGACAAACTTTATGTTGATCCTACACCTCTCAGCAACACGAATCTAATGGTGTAGACAAAATTTTGATTTCAGTAGTAGATTTTCAAATGACCCGGAGGAAGGAACCTTTGAGGAATCTAGGGGCAATCTAAAATATTCCTATAGCCCTAGATTTTCACTTTGTCAGAGTTAAGAAATTTTACAGTCGAGTTTACATTATTTGACGCTATGAATATGATGGTGTAATCAGATTTTCCGTTTGATCATTTCATTTTTTGGCCACTTTTCAAAGTGGAGTGTAGGTGTCAGCATTTAATGTGCGAGCAGTCATTTCCATGAGATTCAACACCACGAGATTGATGGTGCAACCAGATCCAACAATTTATCATCCTCTTCTTCAGATAACTCCTTGATGTGAGGTATATGCAGTGTGATCATGTACTTCTTTGTCTCTTTTCTTGAGATGCATTGTGTTGTATAGATCCCTGTTTGATGGTTGATGTGGGATCTTGTTTTGTTCTTGATGTGAGATGTATTTATTGTCATGTTTTGATTGAGATCCCTTTGTCGTCATGTTTACGGGATACTCATGTGTCACCATGTATGTTTGAATTGAGATTCCTTGATGCCATGTTGGCGAGATGCTCATTATTAACATACGTGAAATTATGTCATGCCGATAGAAGTCCTTTTTTGAATGAGAGTTCCTGCAACAGAACATCTCTTGAAGCCACTCCTGTGTGAGGGAATATTCCCTGTATGATAGAGAATACATGTGCATGTACATCATCACTCTTTCCAACACTTAATGCAGCGACCTACACCATCTTGACACCGGGGCATGGAAATGTAGTCCCTCCTGGACGAACTCCGTTATCAACGTCTTGTATTTTATTTTGCTGATGCTTGTCATGTTCCCTCTTCTTTACAACATGAATATGTGTTCATTTATTCCTTTTTAAATGCAATTCTAACAACATCATGGAATTAAAAGATCTTGGTTAAATCCAGGAGTTGAGTCAACTCGGATCAAGTTTGGTATCAGAGCAGTATTTGCGTGATCCAGGTGTATATTGTTGGCCACTCAGCAATTCCACTTGGACCCCCACCATTTCTTCTTTTAGTTTTTTCAGTTTCCTTAATTGTAGCACAGTTACTATTTTTAACAGTTTTTTAGGTCCTAAACTTCTAGAGTTGTTTTGAGGCCCTAAACGAATTTTTTTTGGAAATCTACCGCCAGCGATTTTCAATCTAAAATTGCCTTTTTCATCATAGTCCTCGGAGAGATCTTTCCAATGAGCTATCATGTGCGTCAAACAGAGATAATATGACCAAGTCGCGACCTCGGGAAGTTGGTTGTCTAACTCACATGGGGCCCATAAACTCTTGGTGTTACATCTCCTAAGGTTAGGGTTTTGGTTGTTTAGGGTTTGCTTGTATTGTTCAATAATAAAAGGGCCCTTGAGCCTCATTGCAAGGCATTTCAGAGGCAGGTAGCCACCACATCTCTTCTCAGAGATAAGCTACCATCGCCCTAGCTAGTTTATTTCCATTCCTCTTTCTAAGCATATTTCAGTATTTTTACATTAATGAAATGAAGTATTATTTCCACTGCATCTCTGTGTTTATGGTTATCTCTATAATTTGTTGTGTTCCTGTTTAAATCCAGATCATTGCGTGGATTTGAATTGTGAGCATGAACAATGGAATGTGGAATGGTGGAGGATGATAAAGTGATGTACAAGACCATGCTCAAAGTGTCCAAAAAGGTGGAAATAATGTATGAAGCTCTACAAAAACAGAGTAAGGAAAAGTAGTGATTGCAGCTTCAGTTGTGAGCCATGGAAGAGGCCCTGGAAGAACTTAAGCACAAAAACCAAAGTCTTCAAGTAGATAACACTGAATTGAAGATACTTCTACAGAAAGAGAGAGAGGAGAAACATAGTTTTTTATGACAACTGCGAGCTAAGGACAAGGCCTTGGAAAAGCTGCAATGTGACGCATGTGAGGTAAAAAGTAGATCTCTGACTTCATGTATGTTTCTTGATGATGATTTCGCTATTTTTGAAAATCATACCACGGGAATTGGCTCCAAACTATTGAAGAAAATGAGGTATGAAGAAAAAGGCTTGGTCATTAAGGGCCAAGGCATTGTCAATCCCATCAAAGTAGAGGAATTACCCCATCAGGCAAGACTTGGGTATGTTAGAAAGGAAGTTGGAAAATGCACCGAGACAGCGAGTGAACCACCAACAATAGATGATGAGAACCCCTCATTAGTTCTTTCCAAATCGACATTGGAGGTAAAAGATGTTGATTTCCCTTCATTTTCATCTTCACATAGTATGATTTCTGTTGGAGATGTGGAGATACCAATTACAGGGACAAACATGAGGCTCCTTACTAGGTTGAGGTACAAGGAGGAAGAAGAAATTGGTGTTGATAACCAAGGCATAACTCAACCATTGGAGGTTGTGCAGAGACCTCGATTTGCAGGCTTGGGATACAGTGAAGGAGAATGCTCGAAGGTGTTAGATTCTTCTGAGACAATCGTCGAGGAAAGAGAAGGATGGGAACACATCACCATCATCCCATAGTAGTGCCCATTGTAGGGAAAGAGCTGAGGCAATCTCTCATCACCATACTTACACTAGAGACAGTAAGGAAAGGTATAACTAGTCTCGACATTCAAATGTTCATTTCAATTATAATCATGTTTTTAATGATGAACATAAATCATGGAATCTAAAACCATGTACTCTTTGTGGATTAAATAACCATACATTTGTAGAGCACTCGAAAAGAATAACATAATAGAAAAGGATGAGGCATGAAAGACCCTCTCAATAGCAAGAAAAGAAGAAGGTAAAGAAGATCCGGAAGAAGAAGACCTATTGTAGTCATTGCAACAAAAGTGGCCATCAAAGACCCACGTGTTGGAGGATCCATCCAAAGCAACGCCATAAAGACAAAGTGTGAGTGCATGAACCAATTGGAAAGGTCAATCGACAAGAAAAACCACCACAGGGGGATGACCCATTTATATCGATAAGTGAAAAATGGTTTCTAAATATGTTAGCTTTTCATGGTCGTGTTTTTGTGAATCATTTGTTGCAATTTAAAATGTAAAAGTAACGATGTGTTTTCCATCACTTGTTAAGAAACAATGATGTTTGGTCATATTTTGTGTTGCATGTTAAATTGTGAAGGTGATGATGTTTTTTCCATCACTTGTTAAAGAAACAATAGTGTTTGGCCTTATTTTTGTAAATCATGTGTTGCAGTGATGATGTGTTTTCCATCGCTTGTTGAAGCAACAATGATATGTTAGCCTTGTTTTTGGTAGCTGGGGTATTGTTTCCATCGTGATGTAACTTGACCACCAAGTATGTGTTCTAAAATCATGGCAAGTATGGGATGCCTAGGTCATTATTCAATCATGTAAGTCAAGAATGTAATTTGCAAAACAATGTACTACAGGTTTGCAGGTTGCAGGTGTTGTCTCATCGCTTATGGCTCCAAAGGACAAAGGTGAAGGAGAAGGAAGGGTGACTTATCAGATACTTGTATGTGCAGACAAGGTACAAAGAAGTGGTAGATTATTTTTTGTGCTTTTGGAGGACCAAAATCTCCTCATTGGGGAGGATTGATCTAGGTGGCTCCAGACATAGGGAGAAGTCCCAAAGGACTCAAAAAGGGTCAAAATTAAAAGTGGTTAGATTGCTCCCAAACTAGCACCAGGCTGAAGTCCTTATCGCCCTGATTCCAACAGTGTGAACGACACTCAAATCCGATCTCGTATGAGGGAGAAAGAGCCAGTCAAATTTTTGGTCAAAGTTGGGCCATGGGCTAGGTTTAAGTGTCCTACAAATTGACTGAGTCCTAGACACGGAATCTAGCTCTCGAGAGTGGTAGAAATTGTGACCTACATAATTTTTCTAATAACCCTTATATTAGATAAAATTGAAAATATGCCCATGGTTAATAAAAGTAAAAAAAAAAAAAAAATTAGGTGGCGGGCCATGACCCCCACCACCTCCATCGGACCCAAAGAAACGATGTAACAAAAAAATTAATTAAATAGGGTGTCAGGCCACCAACCTTGCCACCTAAACCTCTAACATACCACATATATGGTGGCAAGTGGTCAAACCTTGCCACCACCGTAACCATACAAACAACATTACATTAAAAATATATTATAAGGGTTGTGGTCAGGCCACCTCCAGTGGACTTGGCCCACACCCAACCTACCCTTACCATGTGTTGAAGTGAGGGTGATGGGGCTTGAACCCGCTTGGCTGGTGTGGCTAGCCCACCTCCCAGGCACCCTCACACTCTGCCATTTAATACAACACATAATCATGTAACGATTACCAACCACAAAACAAATAGCGCCCTAATAAAAATCATAATTGCGCTTCGATTTTTTATAATAGTTGTGCATCAATGAAAAACAAGTGCCATTGTTGGTAGGGGCAGGATTTCATCCCTTGACCCTTGTGCCTCCAACAATCCTCCTTAACTAACATGCCAATGGTTCTCCTTTGGAAATCTCTACCCAAAAACGCCATATAACCTTATTTTTTAGTGTGATGGAGGTAGTGGTGGTGGAATGGAGGGTGTTAGCCCTACAGCACCATGAGAGATGACATAGATGCGAAGGCAGAATGTGACATGGAGTTTGAGGTGATTTTTTAATTAATTTATGTAGGTGGAACCATGATCTTAGAAAATAATAGGCGTAACCATGATTGAGCCAAATTTTCAGGAGGGCAAAATTTTGCCAGTGTCCAAATTGGACAAACTTTATGTCAATCCTACACCTCTCAGTGACACGAACCTGATGGTGTAGTCATAATTTTGATCTGAGTATTAGATTGTTAGATGACTCGAAGGAGGGAATATTTGAGGAATCTAGGGGGAATTTAAAAGATTCATGTAGCCCAATATTTTCACTTTGTCAGAATTTAGAAATTTGACAGTCCATTTTACACTATTCGATACCATGAATCTGATGTTGTAATCAGATTTTCCATTTGATCATTCCATTTTCAGCCACTTTTCAAAGTGGATTACAGGGGTCAGCATTCAATGTGCGAGAAGTCATTTCCATGAGATTCAATGCCACAAGATTGATGGTGCAGCCAGATCCAACAGTTTATCATCCTCTTCTTCAAATAACTCCTTGATATGAGGTATATGTAGTGTGATCATGTACTTCTTTCTCTCTTTTCTTGAGATGTGTTGTGTTGTATAGATCCCTATTTGATGTTTGATGTGGGATCTTGTTTTGTTCTTGATGTGATATGTAATTATTGTCATGTTTTGATTGAGATCCCTTTGTCATCATGTTGATGGGATACTTGTGTGTCGCCATGTATGTTTGAATTGAGATCCCTTTGATGCTATGTTGGTGGGATGCTCATTATTAACATACATGAAATTATGTCATGCTGATAGGGGTCCTTTTTTGAATGAGAGTTCTTGCAACAGAACATTTCTTAGAGCCACTCCTACGTGAGGGCATATTCCTTGTATGATAGAGAAAACACGTGTATGTACATCCTCAATATTTCCAGCACTTAATGTTGCAGCCTACACCATCTTGACACTGGGGCCCAGAGACGTAGTCCCTCTTGGACAAACTCCATTATCAACATTTGTATTTTATGTTGTTGATGCTTGTCATGTTCCCTCTTCTTTACAGCATGCATATGTGTTCATTTATTCACTTTTAAATGAAATTTTAACAACATCATGGAAGTAAAATATCTTGGTTAAATCCAGGAGTTGAGTCAACTCAGATCAATTACATAGTCTATCTCCCCACTACACATTTTATAAATATTATTATATCACCAATAAAACGCCTCCCGTACTCCTCCATACCCACCAATTGGATTATAATTATATAACAGTTTATACAACACAATACATTGTCAACTCCTCTCACCATCGACTCTAGTTTCGTGTGTAGTACTCCACTGCAAATGCATACCACCCATATTACGCTGCAATGCCACTCATGGTATCATAATTTGCTCTCCCATTATGTTGTCCCATTATGTTGATAGAGTTGATACCGCTCTCCCCACCGGTTAATACTTACCTCAAACACTCCCTCCCACACATACCCCCTCCCACATATATCACATACCCCAAATAACACCTCTGTTCCATATATATCTGTCATGCGGAAAGAGTTATATTTGCGGACAAATCTAACCTCCCTAGGAGTCTAAGACTCTCTAGTGACAAACAAACCAAACAAGAGCAATCCTTCTCTAAACACACGTTATTATATGAGAATTCAAATGTTTCTGATCTTACCTTAGGTCCAACACTTGTTGTAGCAGTCCAGCCTTGCTGATCCAGATGAGCTCCTCCTTCACTTTCAGACCTGCATACACTAACAAAGCAAACGATTACATAACACTTGAATATTCATCATAAAACAAAGCATATTCATCACATAGACCAAGGAGTACATGAAATAATTCATTAACAACAAATCATTGAGAAGAATGGACTTATTTGTATTAAGGAAACAAAAAAGGAACCATTACAACCTGAGCCTTGGTGTTGTGCAAGCTCCTCCCAGGGTCCAGCAAGAGATTTCCTCTACTTTGACAAGCTCACCCACTCCCACTATGGCAACAAGGAAGGATAGTGATCTCTCCTCACAAGTCAACAATGGAAGTCCTAATTCCAGCAGCATTTACCCTTTAGAATGTTCAGCTTTCAACCTCCCCTCCTTTGGCCCAAGGCATGTATTTATAGTATTCTAGAGGAAGTTATTCAGTTCCAACATCAATGGGATACTCCCTCTTTTGGATGGGGTAGCTCCTCTCTTGATGGGATAAGTTCCTCTATCATAGGGGTGCATGAACCATCTGGAGGCGCTCAATAC